>JBBPBT010000498.1:2971834-3015668 GCA_037974875.1 Cicer bijugum
ACAAAATTTTTAATAACACAAATTTTGTATAATTAAGAAAAAAAATTCACCTACAATCACCAAAATACAAAATAATGAACGGAAAATCACAATTATAAGGAGATCAAGAAAAAAAAATTATATTGTAATTTTTATCTTAATTTCTTTATTTCTTTTATATTTATAGAGTACATTAGATCCTCAATAAAGTGAATGATATTTCTTTTTCTTTATTATAATATGAAACTTTTACAAAATTCATTACTAATTATTACAACGATTTGTACAACAATCGTTTCTTTCCTAAACACCATCTAACAAGATTTTTTTAAACAACCTTTAAGATTGAATTTTAACATTTGTCTTCAATTAGAAAATAACAACTCCATTCTTACAAGATAGAAACCTCTAAGTAACTCCCACTCTAAACCCTAAAAAGATACTTCTAATTTTTAGACTTTCGATATGCAATCGATCAATATATTCTTAATCACTCGCATCTAGAGCAATCATCCAAAAATAGATACCTTACCATTATTTTTTCTTACTTACAAACTCGAAAGTAAAATTAAAAATAAGTGTGCACTCTTGCTCATAATAAAAAAAATTCTTCGTCAGCAAAACCTCATCATCGAAGTTGCATTGTACAGATTAAAAATATAGTTGTTGATTGAGTTCTTTGATCGAGATCAATTATTTGTCAAAGTTTTTTAAGAATACTAAAAATTTAGTGATATAATTCCTCTCATTGGCATTTCTAGCTCCCATTAAAAATAGTTGGTTAAACAAAATTTCTTTTTTTTTTATTCTTAATTTGGCTTTTCAAATTGTATCCATAAAAAAATTTATACACGATTAAAAGTTTTAATTGATAGATTTTGATATTTCATATTCTTTGTAGTCAATATATCTTTGACATTGTTTTCAATTTCCAAACTAAAAGTGTAATACACACATTTCAATTTGTGAGGGAATATAGACATATTAATTAGTTAGTTATACACATTAAATACAATAATTAGTTAGTTATATTATTTATTTGTTACATTAGTTATATAAGTATGATTTGATATACTTGAACTATTCATCATTATTCAATATATTTTTCTTTACTTATATCCTATTTTATGATTTATTGTAATTGTATATATAAATTAAATCGTTTCTTGTATTTTGTAGTAACTAATTATATATTTAAATTTTAAATAATTAATTATTCAACTAAATTAACTTAAAATGAGATATTAAGATATTTATATTTTTCTATTATTTAAACAATATATATATATATATATATATATATATATATATATATAAAATTATCACAACTCAATATAATCTCTTAATTGTTCTCAAGCACTCGTACCCATGAAATTACTGTGTAAAAGAACCTATGTGTCCTCGTACGATACATATCAACAGCATGTGAAGTTTTCTTTATAAAAATAATTGGGTTGGGTAGATGGGTTAAATATGTCTGGTTACAACATTAAGAATAAAAACAAACTTGAAAGTTCCAAATAACCAACTTAAATGAAAGCAAGCAAGATAAAACGAATAAAAACTATGGGCCTATATTGCACATCCCAATTGTAAAATATAAGGATGATGGTTTGGTTGGGTTGTAATATTGTTTATGTACATTAAAAATGTTCACACAAAAAATAAATAAATAAGAATGGGTGTGGCATTCGTGTGACAGAGCATGGTCTTTAGATTTGGTTTATGGTTGTATTAACTATCACCTCACTCTTGTTTTTTTCAACCTTCTTATAAAGTTGTAACTGATTTGTTTTACCAAGTCACTAAAATTTAAAGTATTGTACTACTCCTTTTTGTGTCTTTGTGCAATATTTGATGTGGGGAAAATTTATTAGTCTCATCACGAATCAATAAACAACATGAACATATATTTTATATTTTTATTTTTTGAACAAGTATTCACTTTTTGTATCACTTTAATTTTTGTTTTGACAAATGTACATAATTTATTAAATAATAATATAAATAATAAATTAAAAGTTATAATACATATTAAACTTTTTATAATATAAACAAAAACATTTGTCATTCCTTACTCTCCCATCAAAAACAATAATTGGACTACTCACCTTAAATTCACCATAATTTTAAACCAAATAAATTGTCTCAATAGACCACTTTAGTTTTCCATCCATAGTGAGAACATATGTGAGTCTTTCTCCCAATGAAGTAATTGATAAAATATCATATTTCACTAAAACAATGAGCCCTTTAGGGGCTATCACATCTGTTTTGTATGTAGACATCAACAATCCAACATTTTTAACAGTTTTATTTAAGTTTCCACTTATAAGTTCTCACCATTATTTAAGTTCTCACTATACAATCCAACATTTCACTAAAACAATGAGCCTTTATTATCAATCGTCTTTCAATTTTATGCATTATTAATACCTTCTACATAAATACCCAATAAAAGTTAATAAGAAACTTTAGTAAACTTGTTCTTTTCCAGTCCAATAAGGATCCAGGCTTCAACTAGGGCTGCCAAAAGACTTCCTTTGTCCAACATCCTTTCTAGTCACCGCATTCTCACTTACAAATGCCTGTAAAATGTTCAATCGGATTGAGCACGAAAGTAAATGCCAATAATAAACAATAAATAAAATAGTATTCAAGAGAGTTTGTAGAACCTTTGGACCACTTCGTGTTACTTGGTTAAATGTTGTAGCCCTAGAAAACATGTCATTTTCGCTTGTATAAATCTAACCCAAAAAAATGGTGAGATAAGATACTATAAGTGGATTAGTGTCTATTCAAAATTGAAAAACAGTACTCCATTGAAATCAGTAATCAAAGAAACCGTATTAAGATATATAACATCATAAACATACACATCAACAGGGTGATCTAGAGGCATTGAAGAACCATCACATTTTGAGATAATTCCGATACCTAGATAAGCACGTCTTATCGCACTATAGAATTTCAAGTAGTTTCCTAGTCATTCAAGATTTAACAGGAAAACAAGTTGCATCAGTTCCGGCAATAGTTTTTGTGCCACATATTGGTCTAAATAATTATAAGTGTTGATGTATGTTCGCAAAGAACAATCACATTTTGTTTTAAATAAATACATAAGAAAAACACGCATACCACGGTAGTTCTTTTTTCCGCAATCCTCATTTCCCACAGCAACATATTTCAGGTTAAATGGCTCTGGGTGTCCCATAGAAGCTCTAATGGAACCCCATTTTGAAGTTGGATCACCTCTCGCAAACTCAATTCTATAAAGAGCTTACTATAATCAATATTTCAAGATTCTTAAAGCCAACTTTCTTTAAAA
Organism: Cicer bijugum; assembly: GCA_037974875.1. NCBI lineage: Eukaryota > Viridiplantae > Streptophyta > Magnoliopsida > Fabales > Fabaceae > Cicer > Cicer bijugum. The sequence goes on from JBBPBT010000498.1 coordinate 2,975,142, forward strand.
GAAAAAAAAATAGATTATAATAAATAAGAGAGATCATTTACTTACACAAAAAGTAAGACGGCAGTTGTGTCAACTTCATCATTATGACTGACACCTACAATGATATATCTCAATTAGAAAAGAAACACAAATACCAATTCAGGTTGTTAGAAAAAAACTTAGTCGACAGAGATAAACCTAAAAATATCTTTATTAAATACCCAAATTGGTAAAGAGGCACATACTTGAAGAAACTCAAAATAGCCAAGTCCATCATCAATCCAGTACTTCCATACATCACCAAAGTGCCCTGGTCTCTCCTCCCAAGGTCCAACGGTCGCTTTCCATCGATATTCATTAACCAATCTCTTTCGACAAAACAACCACCTAATGCAATGTAATGAAAAGTACCATTCCAAAATGTCATTTGATCAATAATTAGATTGCTTATGCACAAACTAGAAGAGTGAACAGGAAAATAAGATTGCAAATGATGCTTACTTAAACTACAATATGTACTACATAATTTAAAGATTGTAAAAAGTAGATACATCATCTCAATACATCAAAACTCAAATTTCACCAAAATGAACTCTCTTGTCAAGAAGAGGAGAAGAAAACCAAGAAAACCATACTTTGAAAACTAAATAAACGTAAATTGAGGATTGTGAGGTATATCTGAAACCAAGTATTTATTAACTATTACAATTAAAATGCATATTCTGCTTTCATATTCCTATCCATTTTTCTATCCTTATAAGTGAGCATACCAGTACTATATACTACATATGCAAGACTAGAACACGTAACACAGAAGAAAAACAAAGCATATGAAATATTAGAAAGTTATAACAGTTCTATGTTTAAGATTTATTAATCTGAGTCACTTTATGCATACCTGGAAATCTGATGAAACTTGGTTTCATATCTACCAACATTTGAACAAGATCACGTCAGAAACCATGTCCCTGTGCCAAGTCAAGGATAATAGAACAACATCCCATACCAAAAGTCAATGACAACAAAACATGGATAGCTGAAATGTAATTCCATCATGGGAATATGCCAACATTATCGTGCATATTAAAAGATATGTAATCACATCAATGTAGGAAGACCAAATATGGTATATTTAAGTATTATCTGTACATAAAAATATATTTAGAAAGAAATAAGAGTCATGACCAACCGCATGGTCATTCTCATCCACTAAAATGCATCTGCAAAAGTTCAAAAACAAAAAACAATTACCAACCCCATGCAAGAGGAAGAAATATATGATGCTTTAGTAAAAGTGGAAGGAAAGCTAATATATTGAGTAAGAAAAAAAAAACAAAAGTTAATATAAACAGATTTGAAAAATTGAAGGAAAAAAACTTGTATGTAAAGTCCAAAAGATAGGAATATCCGCCCATGAAAGATCACAATATATTCAAAATTAAGTGAAGGATGAATACATACTTAGTCATTTAATCGACAAACAAGCTTACCTTAGCTGAGCATTATCACAAGAAAATTACACATAAACCTCAAGAAAGAAAAGCCATTTCCCATTCACATACATATTATCAGATAGTAAAAAAAAAAACTCAAATTCTAAATCTATGCTCTCTACACTCCAATAGTAACCAAAAAAAGTTGGAAAAGCTCAATAGAGCAAATACCATAAATGAACAAACTGAAATTTTCAAAAACTGAAGAACCTGTGTCAAAGAGACTCAATGACCAAATAAAAAAAAATAACAAGAGCAGTGGCCAACTAGTCTAATTGAACCCTAACTCGCACCTTGCAAATCAAAATTTTATAGTAATTAATGTTTCGCTATGTTTTTGTCAAACTCGTCATTTGCATCAAGGTAACACATCAAGGAAGTGCAAGGGACACCCAAAGTGCTGATGCCATTCACCAGAAGCAGAAGGCATATAAGTAGTCCATGCTTGCTGATGGTAGCTCAGATACATCTTTAATTTGGATTAGCTCATAATCAATTTGGATTAACATCAAATTTATGAAAATTTCTCAATTAAAAATAAATAATTATAATTCTTAATATATAAATAAAGTAGCTTCTTTGTTTTCCTTAATATAAATATTTATTGCAGCTTGGCCTAACGGTCAACCGTTAGTCTCATTTTCACTGGCATGAAATCTTTCTGTGCAAACAAAATGCCAAACTAGTATGCAGTGAGTAATACCAATATCAAATTACAAGCCAAATAAAAAGGATTAACTACAAAGTAATGTAAAAAGGAGTAAAACCAGTATGCAGTAAGTAACAATTCCAAACAGATAAATTCTGCGGTTAATTAATGATGCCACTAACTGGACAAAATGCAAGAGAAGAATGACGACAATATGAAAATTCAATCTAAAAGATAGGTTGGCAACATAAAATAGCAAAAAGTAATTGAAGGCATTAGCAAAATGCAAACCAATATGCAATCAGCAATAGCATTAGAAAAATACAAACCAAATGCCAATTGCCTAACCATGAAATAAGTAGAAAAATGCAAACCAATTTGCAAATTGCAATCACTAATATTAAATGTTAAATGCAAACAAATTCCCAACCAGTATGCAGTAAGTAATAACAATATCAAATTACAGGCCAAATAAAAAGGAATAACTACAAATTAATGTAATCAAAACTGGGAAAAATTACATGATACTATTTCAACAAAATCCTTCAATAAAACCTGAGCTTGAAGGTGAGAAACTCATTATCTGTATTCCTGAGCTTGAAGGTGAGAAACTCATTATCTGTATTTTTGCTCTATCATTATCATTTCTTTGAATAAGAAAGTAGAAGAACTTCAAATCAGTTTTAAAATATAAAATACTAAAATCAATCAAATTATTCGACCAATGCAAATTGCTAATAGAGGAAAAACAATTTTCATTGTGAATCCCTAAATCGTCAAGTCTGACTCGCAGAGTCTAAATGGTAAATCCTAACTCGCTGAGTAGCTGAATATATTGAAATTCGATTACAGAAAAATTCAATTAAAGAAAAATGATTGAAGATGAATATGTATTGAAAAGAGAAAATTGAAGGAATTGATTGAAGACGGAATCGAAAAATATTAAGAAATTGGGGAAAGCTTGGACAATTTCTGAAATGAAATAGGAAGAAAAAAATTGAAAAGAGAAGAAATAGGAAAAAAGAATTTCAGAGTGAATTGATTTCGAAATGGGAATGAAGGACGAGTGAATTCTAGAGTACTGTTGAATTGATTTCGAAACGGGAATAAAGCACAATTTGATTTTTTCTGAACAGGTGAATGATTTTTTGGATGTGAATAGTTGAATTTTCTTTTTTAGGTGAACGAGTGAATTCTGAATAGGTGAATGATAGATAAAGATATATCACTAAGTGTCACAAAAGATTTGTTTTTTTTTAGTGTTAGATGATATTTTGGGTCTGGGACTTTGATATAAAATGAACTATTGTCTCGGAACAATTGTTATCATTCCCCGTTATTAGTTGTAATGCTGTTGTATTCACAATATGTCCACATGCAATTTTTATGTAGTCAATTTCACTATTGACTTCATATATTAAGCAAGGATTGACAACATTGACAAGATTAATTAATTTAATATGACTATAAACAAATTCTGCATCATGGTTATATTATAGACTCATTTGTAGTACAGCTACAAGGAAGAAATAAAATTGTTTTAATTAGCTTAAAACATACTAACTAAATTATACTCGTATAAGAAATGTCTACCGCATGTCTATTTTATCATATAAACAATTTTAAAATAGTTGCACGACAACTTTTTGAGAGAACAATAAAAAAAAAACTTTTTTAGAGTTTAACTATCACTTGTAAGTAATTATAAATACTTTAATATTAATTTTTTAAACAACCAATTAAAGCTTCAATAATATATATTACTTTTAAACTTTTATATTAAATCTTATTTTTTATTTTTTTAATCAATTTTTGGTATAATAATTTTTTTTTCATTTATGATGTTGTGGGTAACAAAATGAATTCAATACACTAGTAATATCTATAATAAAAAGGAGATAAAAAAAAAAACATACAATTTTGCATGTAATAAAATTAAGTGAAGTGTAATATATGTTTATATTTGAATAGAGTATGACTTTCAATATAAAAGAAAAGAATGTAACCCTAACTCTCCTAAGGGTAATTTTTTCAATGGTTTATAATAAATATTAAACTTTGAAAAAGAGAATTCTTTTCAAATATTAATTAAAACTAAGCTTGTGATTGAGGTGAAACATTGTTTATTTAAATTATTTGTTGTCATTAGAATTGAACAAATAACACTTAATGACTATATAAGATGAAACGATTTGATGTATACTTTATACCTGACGCATGGGGGCATAACATTGATGTTCTTAATATAATATTGTTCCAATTTTCTATTATCTTCAGAATTATCAGAAATCGTTGGAATTGGAGATCAACTTGCAATAATGTCCACATATGAAGCAACTAAGTACGGCTACGATATAAAAAAAAAAAAAAGAGAGAGAGAGAGAGAGAGATATTAACAACAAATATGTTAAAATGATAGAGATGTAATTTAATTTATTCATTTATAAGAAAGAACCTTGAGAATCTCGTGTAGCATTGTTAGGATTCTTTGACGAGAAAGAAGCAACCACATATGTCAAAGTATCATTTACCTCGTTTGACTTATATATGGTTGCCGTTGGAAACATGCAAATTAATTAAAATATTAAAATTTAGAAAAATGTGGTTTTCTAAATTATCTTAGTTTATATGGATTTTTCACTTGCCTTGAAGAGTGTATATACTTTTTTATTTTGATGGCATCCTTTGATCGAAGATGTAGGCATCAGAAAAGAGAATGCCAAATTTAAAGAAATTTGACCTTGTATCAAGATACCAATAGCATCAACTGTGTAATGGTCTATGGGACTTTTACTCCTATGCTTGCTTCAAATAGAATAATTTTACCCTTCATCGTCTTATCATCCAAAGAATTGGTTTAAACGATTCCTACAGTTTTAGAATAATTTCATTAACAAATTATGAATTTTTGAAAGTTTTTTACGTCTATTTTTTAAATATGTTGTTTGTTGTTATAGAATTATGACGTTTTAACTTTGGCACTATAAACATTCTATTATTGTTGTCGTATTTGTAAAACACAAAAATTGTGTATTTTTAATCCTTGGAGAGACATTGATCTTTTTTATTAAATATAATAACTACAATTAAATAAACTTTAATTTGTAAAACAAAAGTCGAATATTATAAATGACGAGGACCTAAAATGAGCTCATTAAGAGGAAAACAAATAATATTTCCAGTTAATACTTTATAGTGATTTTTAGTTTTATGTGTGTTTAATTTGAATGGTAATAATTTAAATTAAATGATATAACTCTAGTATAGAGAATTGCCTTTTGCTCATTTTAGGAATATGAAAAATCATTCTTTCTATAACTTGTACGAAGAATTTTTCTAATGATTGTGAGTGAGTTAGATCTTTTCTTTAAGTTTTTGGATTAGAATTTGCTTGAATTTTATCAATGGCTCATTTAGTGATTTCACATTGACTTATCAATCATCTTTGATTGTGGCGCCTTCTTCATCTTCTCAACCTAATCCATATTTGTTTCTTTATTTTCTCTTTATTTTATCACTTTATTTGAAGAAATCACTTGGTTAGATCTCAATCTCATGTAAAAACACTCAAATCCACACCATTTGATATTCAGAGCTTGTCACCAAGTGGTAATATTTGTTCTTAATTTATGTTTTAAGTTTTTGATGTTCTTAAAGTTCTAGAAAAATTTGAAATTTTAGAGTTTGTCACCAAGTGGTAATATTTGTTCTTAATTTATGTTTTAAGTTTTTGATGTTCTTAAAGTTCTAGAAAAATTTGAAATTTTAGGTTAACTTCTTAAAATTTGATATTTGTTTTTGTGTAATCATGAGTTACTAGTTAATTATAAGTGTTATAATATGTGTAAAATGATTTAGTTTGATGATTACTTGCTGTTATTTTGGTCAAATTTCGAGTCCTTAGTTGTTTTCGAGAAAAAAAATATGGTTTTAGTTTCAAAGTGATTAGAATACTTATACCATTTATTGCCTTTTGTCCTCATCATGATAATTAAAAGTCATAAAATTGTTATGTTAGGCCGTTTCATATGTCGGTTTTAATCATTTGAATTTAAAATGTAAAAGACTTATGCATAATCTTTTGTATTCATCGGTTTAACTTTTGAAAAATCATTTATTTTAATATCATGAAATATTATCAATTTGTGTTAACGTGGAACCATATTATAGTGATTTTTCAATGCGATCTAGTATTGGACCATTAACCATGCAATTTTATTATAATTGAAAAGTAATATGTATTATTTATGTGATCTAGTATTGGACCATTAACCATGCAACTCGGCAGACACCGTCCTTCCCTCTTTCTTAATCGTTTAGTTCTGGTTCGTTTCTATTCATCCTTACCAAATTTTGTTCTCTTATTTGTTCTTCTTTTATCATGTTTCCATGGTTGTTTTAGTTCTTATTTTAAAGTTTATGGATATGCCACAAGTGTTGAGACAAACTCCATATTTAAAGTGTTGACGAAAATAAACAATGGTTAATTAAGAAATTTAATTATGATTCTAAATGTTATGTTAAATTAACTTGTGCTTTTGAGTGAATTTAATTAAGAACAGAATCAAACAAATCATCAAAGACAGCAACAAGAACATTAAACCAGAGAATGATCTCCAGTTCAAAAATGATCATTACAACATATTGACCAATCTTTTTCTACCTCTTTAACAAAGAGTCTGCCCTGGAAATTTATTCAAATAGAATCAGTACATTGCAAGGAACAAATAGGATTCATCAAAGCTCAAAAAGGTTATACGATCACTAAAATAAAAGGACTCAAAGACAGTAAAAAATAAAGACAGTTTGTAACTCTAAAAATGAAACTGTCAATAAAGTTTGATCAACCTTGATATATGATAAGACATTGCTAAGGACATCCAAAATGATTAAAATAGGAACTCCAGATTGATCATCAAATCTCGAGAAAGATCAAATTGACAGATCCAGATTGATAATCAATCTCCAATTTCTGCATAACTCCAACAGCAATGTATTCTCTTCTGCAATGGCTTATAATTCTTCTCCAAACTCCTCTGGCTACATTCAAGACTCAAGAACAAGATTGTACCATCAGAGATCAAGGGAGAAACTTCAAAGGCTTTTTAACAAGAAGACAAAACTGATTTAATGCTAAACCAGAAAAGTCAAAAAGCAGTTTTTCAAAGCTAGATTATTTTTACTCTAAAATATTGGTTTCAGTCAAAAATACAGAGCACTACCAACGACTCTTTTTGACCTTTATTAAATGCTTCTAAAGCTTATAAATATAAGACCAATATCAAGGATCAATGCAAGAAATTCAAGTGCTGTAAAATCCCAAACACCAATCACATACACATACTTGAAGTTCTGAAATTTTGCAAAGAAGAAGCAGATTTGTATTCTCATATTAGATTGTGTAATTATCAGTGAATTCATTGTAAAGAATCAATTCTTAAACAAGAGTTAAGAAATCTCAGATTCTATCAAAAAAAATCTTATTGTAAAAACTCAAACTATAAGAGTTTCTTTATAGTTTGTTTAGATTGCATTGAAATCCTATCAAAGTTAGATAGGTGCTGTTGTTGCTTTCTAGGTGAAAAGTAACAAAGATTGAAATAGATCAAGGTTGATCTAGACTAGGCGCTGTAAAATCAAGAAGGTTCTTTGTTTTAAATACTTAGTGGAAAATCTCATAGTGTGAGGACTGGACGTAACCCAAGTTGGGTGAACGAGGATATTTCTTTGTGTGGTACTCTCTATCCTTTCTCCTTATTTGTTACCTTTAATTGATTAACTAAAATAAAACCTAAATTGTTTTTTGTTTTAAGCTAATCAAGTCACATTCTCTATTTTGTGATAAAATCAAGAACGTTCTCTGTTTTTCTATTTTCATAACTAAGATTAATCTTGAGTTATATTCTTAAGCTTTTTATAGGAATTTTTAAAAAAAGATACATTTACAATTCAAACCCCTTTTCTTGTAAATCGACATTGTTACTTCAATTGACATCAGAGCTCGGTCTCTAGAAAGTTCAAAAAACACCTAATAAGTGCTAGAGAAATGATCTAGAAGAATTTCGAAAGCAAAATACATTGTTGAAGAAGGATCCTCAAACAGATCACCATTCTTTGATGGATCAGATTACTACTTTTGGAAAAACAATATGCAGCTATTTCTAAAGTCTCAAGATAGAGGAATGTGGCACATCATTACAGATGGAAACTTCACACCAAGGGTTGATCAAGATGACTCAAACTCGGCCATAAAGAAAGAAATAGACTGGACAACCGATGATAAAGCAAAGGTACTTTTAAATTCTAAAGTCCAGTTATTCTTATCATGTGCTTGAAGCAGTGAAGAAAGTGAAATAATAAATGAATGCAAAACTGCAAAAGAAGTTTGGGATACGCTACAAACTCATCAGGAAGGAACAAGCCATGTCAAAGAAACAAGAATAGACATTGGTATAAGGAAATTCGAATTGTTCGAAATGCAAGAAGGAGAAACTATTGATGAAATGTACTCAAGATTTACTACAATAGTAAATGAAATGCGTTCTCTTGGCAAAGCTTACACAGTACAAGAAAGAGTAAGAAAGATCATGAGGTGCCTTCCAATTATTTGGAGACCATTGGTAACAGCTATATGTCAAGCCAAGAACCTTGAATCACTGCCTCTGGAAGAATTAATTGGAACATTAAGAGCACATGAAGTATTGTTACAAGAAGACAAACCAATCAAGAAAGGAAAGGCAATAGCACTAAAAGCTTCTCAAGAAAAAAGCACAACACAATTAGAGGAAGAACCAGAAGAAAATAAACAGGAAGATGGTGATGAAATTGCTCTTCTCACTAGAAGAATACAGAGAATGATGAGAAGAAGAGATCGAATCAAAAAGGGATTTCAAAACAAAATTCCCAAAACAAAGGTTGACAAGAGTCAAGTCACATGCTTTGGATGCAACAAATTAGGACATTACAAAGCAGAACGTCCCTCAAACAGAAATCCACCAAAACAATTTCCTTTCAAAACGAAATCAATGATGGCAACATGGGATGATTCAAAAGAATCAGAAACTGGAGAAGAAGAAGATGTTGGACTTAAGTCCCCTTAATCATAGTTTTGACATAATTAACAAACATATAATGCTCATACATCATATGATAAATCTAACATTTTGACTGAGTAAGATTTCAGGAACAACAACTCAACCCTACACACTTGAGACAATAGCCTGGAACTCAAGGAATCAACAAAGTTGGAATATTCACTGAGCAAATCGATTAGGAAATCGATTTTGTAAAAGGGTTGTTTGAAAATGTTTAGTCTGTGATTAGACTAATCGATTAGGCAATCGACTGGCACCATCTTTGTTAAAAATTGTGCAAGTCAGAGGCAAGCCATTTGGCAGGCTAATCGATTAGGCAATCGACTAGCACCATCTTTGTTAAAAATTGTGCAAGTCAGAGACAAGCCATTTAGCAGGCTAATCGACTGGCAAATCGATTGCTCCAATCACAAGACTAAAATTGTTTGTAAAAATCGATTGACAAATCGATTGTGCAAGTCACAGGGCCAAGCCATTCAATAAGCTAATCGATTGGCAAATCGATTTCTTAAATGAGATTTTAAAAGGAACTTGTTCTGTGACAAACACAATCGATTGGACAATCCATTGTGATAATTACTTTTGTTACAAGTATGGTATCAATCGACTAGGTAATCGATTGAAGTGAACCATGTGGTAAAGTCATTCTTTCAGAAACATAACACCTAATCGATTGACACACTGATTTATTTGAAATAAGCTAAATCCCTGATTTGAACCAAATCGATTGACAAATCGATTGGAAGAAAATTTTGAGTTATAGGGAACACTCAGAATATGGCCAAATCGATTATGTGACTTAATGAATCGCTTGTTTGAATTAATGAATCGATTGAGTAATCGATTGTTTTGATCTCGTTGTTGGAACAAAACATATGTAATCGATTAGGCAATCGAATCCATTATGAACTGCACTTAATTTTTTGAAAGATGCTTTAAAATAATCGATTAGGTAATCAATTAGTTTATGTAGTTTCAAGATTCAAGAAAAACAAGACTCGCGATAATCAATTGGGAAATCGATTGAGCCTTTTTATTACTTTAATAAATCGATTGGTAAATCGATTTGTCTGTTGTTTTTCAGAAACTATATTAACTATCTTCAATCAATTTCTCTTAGAATGATTCAATAACAGTCATAACATACAGAACCGTTTTAACACTTTTTTATAACACTTTTTCAGACCCAGAACCAACGATTATTGATGATCAATAAAGAGTTGAAAAAGACTTATTGAGAGAAAAAGAAAGAGATCTCACAGACACTCATATTGGAGAACAACTTCTTGTGTGAGATTGATTGCAGGGCATTGAAGACAAATTCTGTAATTCATTTTGTATTTTTCTGTAACAAATATTCTATAAACAAAGAACCGAGAAAAATCTAGCAGTGAAGCTGGTAGTTATCTTCGTTGTCGAGAGGGCTCATCAAGAAGAAACTTTGCTGTGATCTTGGAAGAGTTCGGAGAAGAACTCTGGGATACAATGGTTGTGAAAGATAGAATAGGGATAGTGTTTTAAGATTGATAGGTAGGGAGTGTTGGAACATCTGTAAAACGACTCTACAAGATTCTATTGGAAAAGGCTAAGATCGGTTTGATCTTAGGAATGGACGTAGGCCGTCACAAGGCGGCTGAACCAGTATAAAAATCTCGGTGCACTTCTTTCTATCCCTTACTCTTATTTTAATCTTGCATTGTATGATTGTTTGATTAATCTTGATTGCATGCGTTAACCATAATTCTGGATTGATTGATATTGCTTGAAGTGTTAAATTGGCATGTTTGTATCTTGATCAATCTGTTAAACAATTACTATATCTGCTGCACTAGTTATATGATTTTACTGCTTTGTAAGTTTGGAAATTTGATATTGTCTGTCATACGCGCTTACTAGAAATTTTGATGCAATCATTATTTTTACATCAATTGGCATCAAGAGCCTATCTTTTTTTTAGAGTAACACTCATAAAAAGAATATGACTTCAGAATTCCTAGGAGAAGGTGCTTCTCTAGCTAGGCCTCTTGCTTTTGACGGGGCCGCATACATGTATTAGAAACAACGTATGCTAATTTTTCTTGAAGCTAGTGGTATTGATATTTTAGATGCTGTAGAAAATGGACCTTTTGTGCCAACCATAGCAGGTACTGGTGAATCAGCAATTCTGACACCTAAAAGTGACTGGTCTGAGGATGACAAAAAGAAAGTTGGGTACAACACCAAAGCTAAGAACATTATAACCTCCGCCTTAAGTCATGATGAATTCTTCAAAGTCTCTAATTGCAAATCAACAAAAGAAATGTGGGACACTCTTCAGCAGACTCATGAAGGTACCACAGACATAAAGAGAGCACGAATAAATACTCTCATGCACGAGCACGAATTGTTTAGCATGAAGAAAGAAGAATCAGTAAACGACATGCAAACCCGGTTTACGCACATAGTCAACAACCTAAATGCCTTAGGCAAGGAGATTGATAATGATCAGCAAATCAGCAAGGTGATGAGGTGTTTGACTTGAGAGTGGCAACCAAAAGTAACTGCCATAGCATAATCCAAAGATCTAAGCAGTATGGCAATAGCTACGCTTTTTGGTAAACTTAGAGAGCATGAAATTGAATTGCATAGACTCAATGAAGTTGAGCAAACTAACAAAAAACGAAAAGGAGTGTCGTTGAAAGCCCAAGCTCACCAATCAAAACCTGAACAAGAAAGCTGCTCGGATGAGTCAAGCAGTGAAACTGATGAAGAGCCTGAAATTGGTTTACTTGTCAAGAAGTTTAAAAAATTTCTGAAAAAGAAAGACAACAAATTCAGAAAGCCTTCAAGTTCTAAAGCAAATGACAGCAAGACCATAACCTGTTATAAGTGCGGAAAAACAGGTCACATAAAGTCTGAGTGCTACAAATTGCAAAACAAAAATAGGACTGCAAAGGCAAAAGGCAAGGAACCAGCTCCCAAGACCAGAAAAGCATATATTGCATGGAATGACAACGAAGAATCCTCTTCCTCTTCAGAAGAAGAAGAAGCAAATTTGTGCCTTATGGCTAACACAGATTCTGAATCAGAAAGTGAGGTAAGTTCTCAATATAACCCTTCCTATGATGAACTGCATGAAGCATTCAATGAACTGCATGATGAGTATGTCAATTCTATTAAGCAGTTATTGAATACTAATAAAATGCTTGAACAACAATGTATGTTGCATGAACAAATGAAAAATGATCATAGGAAGATTGAGGACTTGTATGAACAATTAAAAAAGGACTCACATGATAAATCTGCAAGATGCATTGAACTTGAGAATACTGTTGCATCATTGAAGTCTGATTTATTGAAGTTTTCTAGTAGTAAGGATAAACTGAATGTCATTCAAGAATTGAAAGAAATAGAAAAACAGATTTTTGAAAATCAAGAAAGTCAAGAACGTTCTGCACTACAAACAGAGAACGTTCGATTGAAAAATGAAAACAAACTTCTCAAAACAGATTTACTAAATTTCATTAAAGCCATTGAAACCTTTCATAACATCATGGGATCTCAAATAGGAATTTTTTATAAAGCTGGCATTGGTTTCAATCAAACCCAAATAACCAAGCTATATGAAAATTTCTTTGTCCCAGAAATAAAGGAAGAAAAATGCAAATATTGTAAAAAACTTGGACATCTGGATTTTGCTTGCTATTTTAGAAAAAGAGATGAAAAGATTGAGAGGAAAAAGGTATTTGAAAAAAGAAATCATTCTGTCAAAATAGTGTTAAAAAAACTGCAAAAAGGAGAACAATCTCCAGAATGGTTCCCAAACGGAGAAAGTGCCAAAACACAAGTTGTACGTTCGGGAAACTCTTTCAAACCAAAGTTTAAACCTTCTGAAACCCATATTGTTAAATCTATTTCAAAACCAACAACTAAAAACACATCTAGTTTCAAAAATAAAGGAATGATATACCATTTCAAAGAAAAAGGAAATGTTAAAACTAACTCTCCAGGACCCAAAACAAAGTGGGTACCTAAGGCTGAAATAATATCACATAAAGAGAAAGCCTTGGTTCTTGGACAGTGGTTGTTCATGGCACATGACAGGAGATAAAAGCTGTTTCATAACCCTAAACCCTAAACCCTAAACCCTAAACCCTAAACCCTAAACCCTAAACCCTAAACCCAAAACAAAGTGGTTTTCCAAATATAAAGAGAAAGCCTTGGTTCTTGGACAGTGGTTGTTCATGGCACATGACAGGAGATAAAAGCTGTTTCATAACATTCATCAAGAAGGCTAGTGGTTTGGTCACTTTTGGTAATAATAATCAAGCTCAGATTAAAGGTAATGGAACCATTGGTAAGACAAACTCTGCTCAAATAAATGATGTTCAATATGTGGAAGGCATAAAACACAACCTATTAAGCATAAGTCAGCTATGTGACAATGGATGTGAAGTCATTTTCAAACCAAAGGTATATGAAATCAGGAAAGCTAAAACTGGGGAAATTTTATTTTCTGGAAAACGAAAGAAAAATTTATATGTTTTATATCTTGAAGAACTACCTGATTAATCATGCTTTATATCAATCAATAAAGATAAATGGATTTGGCATAAAAGGGATGGGCATATCAGTATGAAAATCATTTCAAAAATTTCCAAACTAGATCTTGTTAGAGGATTACCAAAACTCAACTTTGAAAAAGACAAAATATGTGAAGCATGTACAAAAGGTAAACAAGTCAAAAGTAGCTTTCACTCAAAGATTTTGTAACAACCAATAGAACTCTTGAATTACTTCACATAGATCTCTTTGGGCCAGTCAAAACAACAAGTCTAGGAGGAATGAAATATGGTTTTGTATATTGTTGATGATTTTTCGAGATTTACATGGGTTCTGTTTTTAAAACAAAAAGATGATGCTTTTGAAGCATTCGAAACATTTTGTAAAAAGGTTCAAAATGAAAAATAATCCAACATCATTTCTGTAAGAAGTGATCATGGAGGAGAATTCATAAATGCTTCATTTAAAACTTTTTTTGATGAACTTGGCATATCTCACAATCTCTCATGTGCAAGAACTCCACAACAAAATGGAGTTGTTGAACGAAAAAATAGAACACTGCAAGAAATGGCAAGAACTATTTTAGAAGAATCAAATGTTGAAAGATATTTTTGGGCTGAAGCCATAATAAACACATCTTACTATATCTTAAACCGTGTATCTATCAGAAAGATCATCAACAAAACCAAACATTTCTTACTTTCACATTTTTGGTTGTTACTGTTACATTTTAAACAACAAAGAACTTAATGGAAAATTTGATGCAAAATCTGATAAGGCAATCTTTCTTGGATACTCAACCGAGTCTAAAGGTTATAGAGTGTTTAATTTAAGAACTAATGTTGTTGAAAGAAGTATGCATATATTATTTGATGAGTTTGATGACTTAGATATAAGTAAAAAGGATGAGGAAGAAGAAACTCCAATGGAAACACAGCAGCAAAACAGTTTGCAAAAAACAGAGATTGATAAACAATCTCCGTTTCATTCTCCATCTAAAAGCTGGAAAACAATTGAAGATCATCCTCAAACTCAGATCATTGGAGACACGGCTGATGGAATTAGAACCAGAAAATCATTCAAGAATGATGAAAACAACATGGCAATGATATCTCAGATTGAACCAAAATTAATAAAAGATGCAATTACTGATCAATCTTGGACAAATGCCATGAAGGAAGAACTACTGCAGTTTGAGAAAAATGAAGTCTGGACTCTAGTACCTGATCCATTAGATCAAACAGTCATTGGCACTCGATGGATATTCAGAAACAAACTTGATGAAGAAGGTAAGGTTATCAGAAACAAAGCAAGATTAGTAGCTCAAGGCTACCATCAACAAGAAGGTATAAACTATGATGAAACTTTTGCTTCAGTTGCAAGGCTAGAAGCTATTCAAATACTTCTTGCATATGCATCTCATAAACTTATTAAATTGTTTCAAATGAATGTTAAAAGTGCTTTCTTGAATGGATTCTTAAATGACCAAGTGTATGTAAAACAGCCCCCAGGTTTTGAAAGTCAATCAAAACCAAATCATGTTGTCAAACTTACCAAAGCACTATATGGCTTAAAACAAGCACCAAGGGCCTGGTATGAACGACTAAGTTCATTCCTAATTAAAAATGATTTTCAAAGAGGAAAAATGGATACTACATTATTTAAGAAAACAGAGGGAAATGATTTACTCATCGTTCAAGTATATGTTGATGATATCATTTTTGGATCAACAAATGAAAAAATGTGTGAAAATTTCTCAAAACTTATGCAAAGTGAATTTGAAATGAGCATGATGGTGAATTAAGGTACTTTCTTGGCTTACAAATTAAAGAATACGAAAAAGAAATTTTTATCTGTCAAGAAAAGTACATCAAAGATCTGTTGGTTAAATATAAAATGAATGAGTCAAAAATCATGACCACTCCTATGCATCCATCTTCTTCTTTAGAAAAAGATGAAAATGGCAAATCTGTTTTTGAGAAAGAGTATTGAGGAATGATTGGCTCTTTGCTTTATTTAACTGCTAGTAGGCCTGATATAGTGTTTGCAGTAGGATAATGTGCTCGTTTTCAATCAGCACCAAAAGAATCCCATATAACTGCAGTAAAACGCATATTTAGATATCTTGTTGGAACCACTAATCTTGGTCTTTGGTATAGAAAGGGTTCACATTTTGATATTATAGCATATTGTGATGCTGATTATGCCAGAGATAAAATTGAAAGAAAAAACACGAGTGGAGCATGTCAGTTCTTAGGCGAAGCATTAATCAGCTGGTATTGTAGAAAACCGAACACCATAGCCTTGTCAACAATAGAGGTCGAATATGTTTCAGCAGCAAACTGTTGTTCACAGGTTCTATGGATTAAAAATCAACTTCAAGATTACTCTATAAGCTATTATAGTATTCCAATTTATTGTGATAATACGAGTGCTATAAATTTGTCTAAAAATCCCATTCTGCATTTTAGATCAAAACATATTGAAATAAAATATCATTTTATTCGTGATCATGTTAATAAGAAAGATATTGAATTAATCTTTGTTGATACTCAAAATCAACTTGCTGACATTTTTACAAAGCCTCTTGTCGAGGATAGTTTCAATTTGATCAAAGAAAAATTGAAAATTATGAAAAATCCAGAAAATTCTGGATAAATTCTGGTTTTGCAGGAAACGGAGAACGTATATCAGTCTCCTTTCGCGAAACATCATTCTCCGTTATGAAAAACCATTAGTTTCTTCTAAGTTAACATTTTCCCTCTCAAAATCAAAAAGGCAAATCTTGGCATTTAATACATATGTCTTTTTGTCTGAAGGTAGAGTGCTGACACACACTTTTCAGCCCCCAAAATTATTTTCCTCTCCTCAAGTCAGAAAATCAGTTTTGTGTCTCTCATCTCTTCACCTTCTTTTTCCCCAAAAAGCTGCATCGTCTCTCTCTCTAAATACCAGTCTTCTTCTTCATCATCTTCTTCACTCTCAATCTTCTACTCACAGAACAACAATGGCGCGAACCAAACAATCAGCACGCAAAAATGTCTCTCCCTACACACCATACTCGTCATCTCCTTCATTTGATTCTATGAAACACTCACCCTCTCCACCACCTCGACCAACACCACCACACACCTCCTATGACTCTCCTCCTTCTAACACCAAATAAGAAATTCTCAATCCCAATCCTCTATCTACTCTTCTTCCACCACCGTACACTCGTCCCACACCATACCTTGCTCAAGTGCCTCCACATTTGCATACCCACACTACTAATCCACGACTCTCAATGAAAGTTCAATCTGGAATTGGAACGTCAAAACCCGTGAACCCAAAACCCTATTACTTCATCATCTCAGATTCTGAGACTGATGATTCCTCTGATTCTTGCCCTCCATCATCAGAAAAGGTACCCACCAATACCAAGCCATCAACAACACCACCAGCACAAACAAAGCCATCAGCAACGACACCACCAAACACTTAACCATCAACATCAGCAAAGGCACCTACAAACACTAAACCTACCACACCATCAAAATCAGCTTTCTCCTTTGAACCCTCATAATCAACTCCCCTACACCAAAAACGGAGATTGATCAATGAAATTGTCTCCCCTCCCACTAAAAAAAATGAACCACCCTATCAATCCAAACCACAAACAAAACCCATGAAAACAAAATCTGCTATGACAATCGCCCAATACCTTGCTCGAAAGAAACTCCCAAATCCTCAAAGGAGAAAAACCCACGCCCCTAAACAAAACCTAAAACACTGCCAGGAACCCACCTCTCCAGAATGTTCCCCACCCAAACCTCAAGAACGTTCTCTTCCTCACACAGTCCCTTCTCTAGAATCCTATCCCCACTCACAACCTTTAACACACATCAAACGTTCTCCCACTCCCGAACCTTCCTCTACCTCCCCTTCTTCTGAATCTGAACCATCTCCTCCCTCTAAAAAATCCAAACACAATACTCCACCTCTGATCTCCCCCAACAAATCAAAACTTTTCAAAAACAAATGGGCTCAACACCCAGTTGGGAATGAACGAGTCTTTGTCTTTGACAAAGTCATCATTGAAGGCATTGTTGTCAAGCATCATACTGATGCACTAGGATGGACTTCTTTTCTCCAAACGTCTGAACATTACTACCCAGACGTTGTAAGGGCCTTCTACTGCAATGCCACTACCTTTCTAGACAAATCCCTAATCGTTTCCACCATTAAGGGAATCGAGATTAAGCTCACTCCAGAGATCCTAGCCTCCATTCTTCAACTACCTATAGAAGGACCTTCTGTTTTTGAAAATCAATGGTACTTAGCTTTGAATCTCAAAGAGACTGAGGTCCTCTCTGACTTATTTCAAGAAGGCTCCACCCTCTACCTCTCCACATACCTCAAACCTCTTCCAAAAGTCTTCAACAACATGAGTCAACATACTCTCACTCCTCACTCAAGAAGCCATGAGTATGTCTCTGCCAACAATGCCTAAATCATCTATCATCTTCTTAACTATAAGCGTCTTAATCTCCCTCATGTGATCAGCAAGTGTACTGAATCGTTGCAAGTAATAATAAAACGGCAGTATTGAGTGTCGAACTCAAGGATTGTGTTTTACTATTGAATTATATTTAATTACTAAAATTGAACAAAAGGTTCCCAAGTTGATTGAAATAATATTTGAAATTAACAACAGTAATAAAATTGATCCTTTATAATGAGAAAAATGTCAGGGATGAGTTTCACTTCGAATCCAACCTTGGTGTCTAATTTGATCCTAGTTACTGAATTCCTTTATTAAATTATTACCGAATTCTCTTTATTATTCTTGCCCTAATGTCTTAGTGAAAGAACCTTTAATTCCAAAGTAACCCCTAATTCTTTAGTAGATTTAAGATTAGAATTAAGCATTACCGTATAGAAATTCTCTTGTAAATTATTGCTTTGCAACTAATTTAATTGGTTTCATGACCTGCATCTATCCCTAGACTACAAATTCATGAATTTCTCATCTCAAGCATTCGTAAAGTCCACTTCCGTTTCAAAATACAAATCGTAGAACATTTTAACGTTGATCAAGCAATAAAAAGCATTAAGCATAGAGATGAGAAAAACAATTCAATACACTCATTCGTATAACTAGAAATCAAATAAGAAAAATAAGGGTTTCATCTGGTTACACTCATCCCTAACAAATAGAGTTTAGTTACTCATGACAGAGATACAAAAGATAGGGATTAGAGAAGAGTTACAAGAAGGATTCATGAATGATTCTTGATAAAACTGCTCCAATGGCGTTAGAAACGGCTGTCTTTGAGTCTCAATGCTAGGGCACAAGTCTCCCCACTTCCCAAGAGTCAAAAAGATCCCTAAACAGTAAAAAATTGCATTTTTATAAATGCTGATGCGTGTCACGCGCCCCAGGTGCGGTCTTTGCGCTCCGGGCGCGGATTGACAATACTGAATAGCTGGAAATGCGCTTCAGGCGCGCAGGGCGCGCTCCAGGCGCACAACATCTATTGTCTGACGTATGTTGCATTTTTCTCATCCTTTGAGTCTGAATTTGGTTCCGATGTCCTCATGGAAGTTATAGATATGGATCTTAGCTTTCATTAGCATTTTCGAATTCCCATCACCACTGAAAAATCACTCATTAAAATTTCAAAATTTTCCACTAAAAATCTCTCTCACATGTGCAAAACATTCTCTGCCCAAACTCCTACTACTCCACCCTCTTTTCCCACCTCCTTAAAACGCAAACGCTCGGCATGAAGAAGACCTATTACACACCCTATTCCATTCTCACCACATCCTTTTGATCCTGAAGAAAACACAACAAAAGACACAAACCCAGAACATTCTTCACCAAATCCAGAACGATCTCCACCACCTCCAGAACGTTCTCAAGAAAGAACCCCAACTCCTTCAACCCTCTTTCCTCAACCATCCACCTTATCATCCAAAGCTTTACCCTCCTACTCTCAAATACTTCACTCTCCTCCTCATGACTTTGGTAATTTACTATTCAATTCCCATCTTTCTACCATGTCTCCACTATTTGTATCCCCATAAAAAACATGTTCCTCCATTTTCGGTATCAGTCAATTTTTCAACTTTCCAACAACTGTTGGTCCATCTAATACAACATTTGATCCCTTACCATCAGTCTCATCCTCTTTTACCACTTTTCCATCTGTCTCTAAAACACCAATTCCATCCAACATTGTTGTTGCTACCACTTCTCAATCATCTACTCACCTTCATTCTTCTCCTCGCTTAGCTGAACCCTCAAATTCTGACATCATGGTTGCTGTTCAGATAATAATAGCACGTCAACTTCAGCAAGATCAAGAGACTACTCTATTGAGAACATGGCTCACAGAACGACTTGCTCCCAAGCTGGGAAATCCACCTCCACCTCCTCATCCGGTTCCTCCTCCTCCCCATGTTCCTCCACCAGGAAAATCCTACTCTTTAGAAGGATCTTCTCCCTCCTTAGCTTCTTAGTTGTTTTTTTTTTCTTTCTTTTTCTATTACCTTTTGGAATGACAAAGGGGGAGAATTAAGTTAGCTTTTAATATATTAGAAAGCCTGATTATGTAATTCTGCTCATAGTTATGTATCTTTGTTCTCAATTAAATGAAAAACTAGTTTATTGCATATAATGTTTTAAATTCTATCAATTTAAAAACTGCACAAATTGAGGGGGAGCTTTTAAGCTCTTTAAAAACTTGATATTAGAATCAGAATTAAAATCTAAATTAACATGTTTGTCATCATCAAAAAGGGGAAGATTGTTGAGACAAACTCCATATTTAAAGTTCGATGAAAATAAACAATGGTTAATTAAGAAAGTTAATTATGATTCTAAATGTTATGTCAAATTAACTTGTGCTTTTGAGTGAATTTAATTAAGAACATAATCAAGCAAAGCATCAAACACAACAACAAGAACATTAAAATAGAGAATGATCTCCAGTTCAAAAATGATCATCACAACATATTGACCTATCTTTTTCTGCCTCTTTAACAAAGAGTCTGCCCTAGAAATTTATTCACTTATAGAATCAGTACAAGGCAAGGAACAAATAGGATTCATCCAAGCTCAAAAAGGTTATATGATCACTAAAATAAAAGGACTCAAAGATAGTAAAAAATAAAGATAGTTTGTAACTCTAAAAATCAAACTGTCAAGAAAGTTTGATCAACCTTGATATATGATAAGACATTGCAAAGGACATCTAGAATGATTAAAACAGGAACTCTAGATTGATCATCAAATCTCGAGAAAGATCAAATTGACAGATCTAGATTGATAATCAATCTCCATTTTCTACATAACTCCAGCAGCAATGTATTCTCTACTACAATGGCTTATAATTCTTCTCCAAACTCCTTTGGCTACATTCAAGACTCAAGAACGAGACTGTACCATCCAAGATCAAGGGAGAAACTTCAAAGGCTTTTTAACAAGAAGACAAAATTGATTTAATGCTAAACCAGAAAATTCAAAAAGCAGCTTTTCAAAGATGGATTATTTTTAATTTGAAATATTGGTTTCAGTCAAAAATATAGAGAACTACCAACAACTTTTTTTGACCTTTATTAAATGCTTCTAAAGCTAATAAATAGAAGGCCAATATCAAGGATCAATGCAAGAAATTCAACTATAAGAGTTTCTTTATAGTTTGTTTAGATTGCATTGAAATCCTATCAAAGTTAGATAGGTGTTGTTGTTGCTTTCTGGGTTGAAAGTAGCAGAGATTGAAACAGATCAAGGTTGATCTACACTAGGTGCTGTAAAATCAAGAAGCTTCTTTATTTTAAACACTTAATGGAAAATCTCATAGTGTGAGGACTGGACGTAACCCAAGTTGTGTGAACCAGGATTTTTCATTGTGTGGTACTCTTTATCCTTTCTCCTTATTTGTTACATTTAATTGATTAACTAAAATAAAACACAAACTGATTTTTGTTTTAAGCTAATCAAGGAACATTCTCTATTTTGTGATAAAATCAAGAACGTTCTCCATTTTCCTGTTTTCATAACCAAGATCAATCTTGAGTTATATTCTTAAGCTTTTTATAGGAATTTTTTTAAAAAAGATACATTTACAATTCAAACCCCCTTTCTTGTAAATCAACAAGTTGTTTACATAAGATCTGTCAAACAATCTCATAAATGTTTACGCCAATAGATAAGTTCAAAAAAGCGAATCCAAATAGATCATAAGTCAAGTGTCTCACTCTTTTTACAGTGCAACATATTATATTGGAAGCACACCTACACTCATTTTTATCAATGCCTTTTCTTTATTTGATACCGTGTTTAGTTTGACACTAAGGACCCTGACAGTCATGCTAGATAACAATCAATTGATAATTTCCCTATGAGATATGTTGTTTGAAATTTGAAAACTTATGATTGCACTAGTCAAGTTTCTCACTCTTTTTTATGTTCATCATTAGTGCAATATATATTAGAAGCACACATGACACTCATTTTAATCAATGCCTTTTCTTTATTTGATGCCATGTTTAGTTTGACACCGGACCCCGACAGTCATGCTAGATAACAATCAATTGATAATTTCCCTCTGAAATATGTTGTTTGAAATTTGTAAACTTATGATTGCACTAAACTTTTTTATTTGAATTTCTGCTTCTTTACTATTAATAAATTCTTAGGCTTGGGATGTGAAAACTTGTTTGTTTTCATTAATTCACTATCCACCTTTAGAACGGCAAACTGTGTGGAGCTAGCTATGGTAAATTCTACTCTTTGTGGGGGATAGTCTAGCTTAAGTAATTAAGTAAACATATTTCACTTAGAAATTATAAAGTGGGTTTTCTTCTTTTACTTAGGCATAAAGTGAGTAGAAACTCACCATTTCATTAACTCTAAAATTTCAACTTACTGATATTACGATGTTTAGATCTTTTTAATTTCATTATGTGGAATTGTTGTGTGTGTATATATATATATATATATTTATGGAACTTAAAATTTCAATTTTGTGTGAACCTAAGGTGTCTTGCTCTAAACTCTTATTTCTATATTCATCTTGATATTTGGTATCTTCTAAGCAAGAAGGAAATAGTAAAGGATTTTTCTTGCATTTTTCTCATTTTTTCCAGTATATTAGTTACTGTTGGATTTTGAGTTTCAATACTATTTAAAAATCACAATTTATGCCACTGAAGATATTACTGGGTTGAGTCGAGGACTAGGTCGCTCTCTTAAAGACGTTTCGCGGCACTGCCCAAATTGTGCAAGACAGACTATCAACCATGAAGTCCCCAGGATAAAACAGCCCAGATCACTGTATCGGAGTTCCACTGCACCATAGAAAACCGTTCTAGAATTACACCCTCAATATGGTGTTTAAATCCACTCTTAATATGATGTTTTAAAGTCACTCTCAGTATGACTATTAAAGTCATTCGAAATATGGTACTACGACCACTCTTAACTACGACATAACGATAGCTCTAAAAACAAATGAATTACGGCATTACGACCGCTCTAGAAAACAAAGGGACTGCAACATAACGACCGCTCTAAAAAAATCGAAAGGAACTTTGACATAATGACCGCTCTAAAAAACCGAAAGGGACTGCGGCATAGTAACCGCTCTAAAAAACCGAAAGGGACATAAAGAAAGGGGAGAAGTGGCTCGAAATTAGGCGAGCAGAATATAAGAGGAAGAAAAGAGAAAGTTGAGAAAAACATCCAACTTTGGTGTGCTTTTCACAATAGCTTGAAGTTCTTTATATAGTGATGAAAGTAAACTCACATTTATTTTCTAAGCAATGTGGGACTTTAGTATGTATAGATTTGAAACTACTCAAAATTTTAGAATTTTCCAATGTGGCATTTCAAAAAATTTCTTTCCAATGTGGGACTTGAACAAGTTTCTTTCCAGTTAAATTTACAATAAAAATTTCTTTCCAATGTGGGACTTCAACAAATTATTAAATTCACACAATAATATACTTATTTTCCAACAGTAACAAATTCTCATTTGACTAAATTTTGTTTTAGGATGATGATGTGATTTATGTAATGAAGGCAGACAAGCTTAGGTTCTCCAAGCCTAATAAACACTGGGTTGAAAGCTTTTAAAAGAGGGTGAGTATAGTAGTGTAAAGGATTTTTATGATTGACGTGACAATGTTGATTTTTCAAAGTTACTAGTTTTCAATTCCATTATGGTTTTATAACATGTTTATCTGTTATTTGAATTTACTGCCAAATATCTATAATATATGCCTTACAATCAAGCATGTGTTTCTATTATATGTATCCTGGGATATTTTAATAGAATGGACTAATATGTTTCCAACCTACAACAAGAGGGATAAAGTGGAAGTTGGTGGAAATAATATCCCAAAATCAATGCTTTCATTTTTTATTGTAATGTCATCTGTTAGTGTCAAAATTTGGTTAGTGATGTGTGCGCTATTTTGCTTTTAAATTTTTACTCCTTTGCACACTTTGTACGTATTAGAATATGAGAGTTAATTTCTTGCTTTTTAAGATGAATTGTAATTTGCATTATGGAAGAGGCTTGCAATTCCTTTTCTCTAGGCTTAGAGAAATGCAATCTTCTTTCCTTCCTTATTCTGATTATGTTGTTTTGTACAGTATTGCCTCATGCAGAGGATTCGGTTCTTGGAATAGATGTTGACGCCAGATCAGATGTATGAAACTTTGTATTTTTGTTTAGTTTTTATGTTCATGGATGTTTTATAGATCTGCTCTACGTTCTTGTTGAATGCAATTTTTATAGGTTCTATAACTTGTTAGTTTCTATTAACTATATAAAGTTTATGGTAATGGTGTCAATTGGGCAAGTAGTTTTAGGATTTCAATTTAGAAATTAGGGTCCCATTTGGGATATTTTTATTTAGGGATTTATCCTAGGTTGGATTGTCTTATTCCAAGATAAAATAGGTTATTTTATTTTGGTGTTCTATGATCAAGATACCATCAGCAAAACATTTTGTACCTTTTCTCGCATAACCATACAATATCGAGATGTCTTTTCCTTGAAGTTTCTAAAACCCAAGTCAGATGAGTACATTGCCCTAGAGGAATGCTCAAGGTTCTAGATCAATATTTATCTACTTTGTTAAGGCTTTAATGTTGGCCAAGAAAAGTGAACTAGCCATTGCATGGTAATTTTGGCCTTCTCCAAAATATAGTTTTTGCCTACACCAACACAAAGCACATGATGGTAATTCAGGGCGGTTGTATCTTAACATATAACAACAACCAAACTTTATCTCACTGGGTGGGGTCGGTTACATAAATTAAATGATACTATAATGTATCTTAACGTATAATATGTAAATAAAAAATTACTACAAATTGCAAAATAAATGAATTTCTTGATTCCGTTCAACTCTTGTACTTTCTATTTCCTTAAAAGTAATTAAATTTTTTTCTTAGCTTTGAGGTTTATTCCTGTTTTATTTAAAATTTCATTTTATATATGTGCAGAACTTTCTTGTGGATATAAAAGGACCTGCTATAGCATTTCTACCAGTGCTTGCATTTGAAGGAGGAACCGGAAGAAATATACCTAAGTTTGAGGTGTGCATAAATTCTATATGTATGCTATTTGCATAACTTATATTTGGTATCTCTCACGACTCATATTGATAAACTGTGCAATATACCTAAGTTTAATTTATGTATGTATCATTTTATATTTTTTAGTGCATGTAGAGAACCTTCTTTTTATAAAATAGAGATCTGTTTAGAATAATTATTTCTCTTTGTGGTATATGTTTCCAAATTAACTAATGGCAACATCTTTTAGTTACTTGGCCTTATGAATTATGACATTCACAATTATCATGGTTGTTGAGGGATATGGGGCGACGCTAATGAATTAAGAGTTCGTTATTGTGCACAAGTAGTAGTTAAATGATAAGGAGTTCATTTTATAATATAACCCTAGAGACCTAGACTATAAATATAAACATAGTTAACTAGATATAAGTGAAGATACCTGTGACTTCATTTTTAAATTTCTTTTTGTGTGTATCTTTTTATCATGGATTTTTTCTCTAGTTAATTTTAAGTTTCTTTCCATTCTATATTTGCAAACATAATTGTGTCTATTATTTTGTTATGGTGTTTGTTTAGCCGTAGGAGAGTTTGGTGCCCTAAAAGAAGTCTATATGTTCGAGTGTTCAACCGGTTTCTCAAGGATGTATGGAATTTAATTTTCTTTTTCTTTTTCTTTACGTGCATTCTTTTAATACATCATGATATGAGAATTGTATGTTGTTTGTAGGCTTCTCAGCTCACCCACATGTCCAATACTTAATACATTAAGGAAGAAACTATCTTTCGAGATAATAGTTGGCTTAAATGGACGTGTTTGGATATGCAAATGCCCTATAGTCTTAGCGTATCATATTATATATATTTTTTTTATTTCTTTTACAATTTTTAAGTATTGGCAATCATTTGTAAGTTGGACTTGGGAAATTTTCATTCTACTAATTTGAGTTTTCCTTTGGAAATTGTTGTTTTATCTATAGGTCAATGCCTCTTATCCATCAACAACTATCATCGTAGCTAATGCTATTATGAACTTAGAGACATTGAGTGGAGTACAACAAAAAATAATGGCTGAAAAGTTGTTGCAGAGAGTCCAGTGACCAAGTTAACCGTATGTATATAATTGAGTTATAGTTCCTTGTGATTTTACATTACAATTTATGTGTTATAAATGCCATTTCCAACTCATGAGGTATATACATATTTTTTTGTCTTACCATAATATCAATGCTTTTGTAGGGCGAGTACTGTTGATGTCTCTACAACAATAGCTAAGTGCGTGAATGATTTTCAACACCATGGTTGTTTAATGTAAGTTACATGGCATTTAGATAAAGGTTAAATTTAACATGGACCAATGCTAAATTTGTTCATTGTAGACCGGTGTCCTTTATAGCAATTAGATTTAATAGTTAAAGTTTTTAACGACCCTTATTTTTAAAGGGCTATTTGCATGCTAACTTGTAAGGTCATTAAAAAGTTATTTTCTTGACAGTTTTTCAAGAGTATTGAAATTCATTTATTGGCTATTGGCTACATCATCTAGATTTTTTGGTCTTGGAGATATGTTTTTGTTTCAGGTTGCGATGTTTTTTTTTCTTCTTTTTATGTATTTACAGTATACTTTGCTTCGAGGTGCTTGGACATAACTAGTGGTTTAGTTTTTTTTTGTTACTTTCATAGTTTTAGTTACACTTTTTATTGATGAATGTTGTTTGTTTACAAAAAATAGTAATTGTAGTTTTTAGGCAAAGAATATTGACCTTAGAAAGGAATTAAAACTTCAAATTAAAACATAAAAGAGAAAAAATAAAGAACAAAAATTTGTTGTTTCTAATTGATGTATTACTATTGAATTGTATACTTAATATTTACATACAAATTGACTGTGCAAAAGTTTTCTATCATCGAAAGATCCCTAAGATATAGTCACGATGTTCAAAAGACAATACATTCTCCAAATCATTAAGAACAAAAATTTGTTGTTTCTAATTGATGTATTACTATATTGTATACTTAATATTTACATACAAATTGACTGCGCAAAAGTTTTCTATCCTCAGAAGATCCCTAAGATATAGTCACGATGTTCAAAAGACAGACTCTGGTTTTAACCAAGTGTTTGAATACATTCTGTAAACCATTTTCCATCCTTTCAATGACATTCTCCAAAGTTTCTAGTCTTTTACGTGCAGCTTGCATATTGGAAACATTAGAACCTTATCATAAAAGGCTGCCCAAAGTTGCTTTCATACACTTCCATTCATTGAAACTCTCCAAATTGCTCTCACATGATGTTACCATCTTATTCGTCAACTTTGCCACTCTCAACCGTTTGATTGACTTTGACTTTGATGCACACAAGAAAGACAAATGGGAATGAAAGATAGACATGTTCATTACAATGACTTCTCTAATAACTCTTATTACATCAACATGTTCTTGATCTTCATTCAAAAATTTTGATGCTCCAAATTTACTTTCCATTTGTTTTAAGATGTGATCAACTTCGTGGTGTTTTTCATTTTGAGTGTGAAGAAGTTGTATTCATATACACTTGTCTCAATGCTTGAATTTCCTTTTCTTTTTCTAAGAGAAAAATGAAACGCTTCTACATTTTCTTTAGTTTGTAATATGGTGTCTCTTGTGATGCCACATATATCCAAAATTCTGACTAATCTATCATACAGCTCTTGTACAAATTTCTCACCTTGTTGAGAATTGGCCTTCTGTGTTGATGACATACTGAGAAGATCTTCAAGAAATGAAAGGCCAATAATTAATGATTGAATCAGATGTGAATGTTGATGTGGAATCCCATGTCTTGATTTTGCATTGATCTTGTTGTATTCTAGTGGAGTTGGGATGAGACTTAAAAGGAAATATGTTTAAGCGAACATGGTACTTTGTTGACATATTTTGCTATTTAATTTGTATTTTGTTCTTTATTTTTTCTATGATAATTGTAAAGCTAGCTTAATATTTGTGTGATGTTACCAAGTCATTGACTCTATCTTTATATAAGAGCTAGCCAATCGTGATATTGGTTGATAAAAAATTAAGTTCATGTAATAAGACAATAAAACATGTGACACTTGTTAATCATAGTGCACAACATGTGGTGCATGCATGAATTTTCCTTTAAATATGTAAGGTGGTAACATGTCTACCCAACATTGTGAATATGTGAATGATATTTATTTATTACATGTGATATTTTGAAAGATGCTATGATACTGAAATGAGTTTGAGGTGCACGATGAATATACCTAACATGTCTTCCTAGAGTTGGCAATCACAAAACCTTATAAGTCATCAATTAGTTTGTCTTCTCTGCTGCCACATTACCCTCCATCATTTGAATTATATAATTGGTGTTGCTTGTTGTTCTAAGATTTTTGTAGTGGATTGTCTCAATATGAAGGAGCTGCAGACTATAATATGTTGTTTTAATATAAGGTTAGGATCCCAATCATATGGTATAGAAAAATGTATAATAATTGAAGGGGTATTTAAATTAAATACAATTCAGAAAATAAAATGATGACCAAATTTGTAGCCTTTAGATTAAAAATGTTTTTGTACTTCTGTCAAAAATTAGGAATGTGTTTGCACGAGTGGAATCTGCTTTTTTCCACCTTTTTTTTGTTGAAATATAATAGTTTAGGTGGGTTGAGACAACATTAGGAAATGAGAAAATCTAAGGCTCAAAGAGTACTTAAATAGGTATTAACATATTACCTACCTTTAAAACTTTCATACATGCAGTAGAATTTATACCATTGAATATTGACTTATGTCTTTTTAATGTAAAATTTGACTGTAATGAGTGTAGCTTGTTCCTCTCATCTCTTTGAAACACATTTTTATTATGAATATACTACCACTATTATACTCATATGAAAAAGAGTCATAATGTTTCAGTTCTCTTCCTATTTATATTAGTTCTCAAATTAAGAGCATAAGCCTACAAGGTTCTTAGGCAATCACATTGGGAGGAGAAAAATTTATAATATAAAAAATAATGTCTCAGTTAGAAAGATAAGCTGGAGAAAAAGAAACATACGAAATAAATTGATGCATGAAAATGGATTGAATACAAAAACAAGAATCTAGTAAAACAATTGAAGATTGAATAAAAATATCACATTTTTTGTTATTTTAAATTAAATAGCTATCAATAATCATATATCAACAATCAATTGTAGCCTATCACTTATTAGTGACCGCCTATCAGCTATTTGCTATCTACTATCAACTGATACTTATCAATTGATAGCTGATAGGCGGTCGCCTATCAGCTATCAATTATTGCCTATCAACTATCGCTATCAGCTGTTAACTGATAGGCGATAGTTGATAGTTGATAGTTGATAGCCGAACGATCGCCTATCAACTATCAATTGATAGTTGATATCTGATAGGTGATAGGCAATAGTGCCTATCAACCAATACCTGTTGTCGCACGATAGGCGTTGTCGCCTATCGCCCGATAGGCGCTTTCACATATTTAACAAAGTGAATGAACGAAATAGCCAAATGTGTGTTTGTAATTGGCGTAATTATGGTAATAGTATTGTGGTTGTGACAATAGAAATTGTGATTGCATTTAATAGGGTGAAGTTACTGGTTTTTATTCTTATGTGGCATGGCACATCTTGTGCTAAGACTTCTTTTATGTGTATAATCTTTGCTAAAAAAAATGGATATCTCTAGATCATTCTTTCAAGTTGTAATATATTATATTATTTGAAATAATGAGCGCGATGACAAATATTTTGCAAAACTCTTATTGCTAACTTTATTAGTCAATCGTAAGAGTTTAGATATTATTTTTAACTATGCAAAAATACATATTTAGAAGTATATGACTTTTATAGGAATAAAAACTATATATTTACTTGTATTTACAAAATTGATGGCATTCCTTCTTAAACGAAGAAATTTCTATCTATTACACATGATTTGTAAAGTTTTGAATTGAGTATAAAACATGTGACAATTAATCACAAGTAAAAAAATTATGATAAAGTGTAAAGAACACATATATTAAATTGAAATGGTGTAACACTCTAAACCCCAAAATAACATATATAATAATTTATACTATATTTTTTTTAACAAAATTTGTGAGGATAAATAAAAAACTCCTTTAGAAGAAAAATAAACTTCTACAAGTTATTTAAGATATCAAATTTCTCAAAATTTAAAAGGAACACTTTAAACTTTTTCCTCATATAAAACACAGAATCTCCATAAACTTGATTTAACTATAATTTATTAATTTAATTTCAAAAACTTATTAATACTTATAAGGTTTTCATACAAACGATGGTTTCTATCTAAATAAATAAACGTAAAATATAAATTACAACCCTTATTTCCGGTATCACCTATTAGAGCGGGATTTCTCCCAAAATTGAATTTCACGATTCATTAAAATGTAATAACTGTGATTTTGCAAATATAGGGCCAAACCAGTCAAAGGAAAACAACAAACGAATTGAGTTTTAAAATTATGTTGATAGCATAATATAAGTATGAAGGACACGCAAACAATTATAATAGATCGTATCATAATCACATTATGATATATTATAATATTCAAGCAAATAGTCCCATATTAAAGCATCAAAGTCACTCAAGTAAAATAATTATCTTATTATAATGTACATCAAATCATCTAAGAGAAATTATTATTACTTTTGAAACACATCAATCACAACAAAACAATCACAATAAAATGCAATATTATGCATGATCTTAGACTCTACTTCACAATGTGGTACCATTCTAACTTTGAAGTACTTGGTTAAGAGGTTTGATACTATGTGATAATGTTTCAACAAGTGTACTGAATCGTTGCAAGTAATAATTAAAACGGTAGTATGGAGTGTCGAATTTAATAATTGGGTTTTACTATCAAATTATATTTAATTACAAAAATTGAACAAAAAGTTCCCAAGTGGATTGAAATGATATTTAAAATTAACAATAGTAAAAAAATTGATCCTTTATAATAAGAAAAATGTCAGGGATAAGTTTCAGTTCGAAGCCAAACTAGGTTTCTAATTTGATCCTAGTTATTGATTTCCTTTATTGAATTATTACCGAATTCTCTTAATTATTCTTGCTCTAATATCTTAGTGATAGAACATTTAATTCCAAAGTAACCCCTAACTCCTTAGTGGATTTAAGATTAGAATAAAGCCTAACTTTACATGAATTCTCTTGTTAAATTATTGCCTTGCAACTAATTTAATTGGTTTCATGACATGCATCTATCTCTAGACTACAAATTCATGAATTTCTTATCTCAAGCATTCGTAAAGTCCACTTCCGTTTCAAAATACGAATTGTAGAATATTTTAATGTTGATTAAGCAATAAAAAGCATTAAGCACAAATGTGACAAAAATAACTCAATAAACTCATTCATATAACTAGAAATCAAATCAGAAAAATAAAGGTTTCATCTTATTACACTCATCCGTAACAAATAAGGTTTAGTTACCAATGACAGAGATAGAAAAGATAGAGATTAGAGAAGAATTACAAGAAAGATTCATAATGATTCTTGATAAAATTGCTCCAATTGTGTTAGAAACGAATGTCTTTGAGTTTCTATGCTAGGGCACAAATCTCCAAACTTCTCAATTGTCCAAAAGATCCCTGAAAAGAGAGAAAAATGAGTTTTAATGAGTTTTGGTGCGTGTCAGGCGCTTCAGGCATGAATTGGCAAAGGCTTCAGCGTGAAATGTGCTTCATTAAAGTAACAACACAAAACTCCGAAAAATCTCTACTTAACAAAGGGAATAAGAACATAAACATTTCATTAAAGCAAAGAAATAAAATTAACAAAATATATCAAATAACTCCTTAAATTAACTAATGAATAAAAGATAAATAAGATTAAAAACAATGAAAAATATGCATATGATGAAGAGTCATCACAACCCCAAACTTAATCTATTGCTTGTCCCCAACAACAATTAATTTCAGATTTGGTGCGTTTAAAATCAAACTTAAACTCAATTTCTCAAATAAAATCAAACTCAATTCTGAAAGTTCCAGCTACTACAAAACATTCATCACACTCCATGTTGCTTATAAAAAAACTTCACAATTTGTATACTTTAGCATTTATTCATCAAGTTCAGTTATCTCTTCACACAATCTTACCAAAATTTCTCTCAAGTATTTAACAACGGTTATTAATTTTTCACTCAAATCCTAGAACACACATCACGCTACCATAGGCTTGAAAATAATTCTAGTTAGCAATCACAATGTACCCAACACACACGCTGTTAGAGGACTTTCGTGTTGTAATGGGGTTTAGGTAAAGGTATGACATTTTGGGGCAGTAGGCTTTACTACTTGGAGTTAGGCATAAATTTTGAATTATTCTACCACTTTTTATTCTTCTTCACCTTTTTAATAGTAGAGATTCTCAAACATTGACAACAGAACCAAGAAGATATTATTTATCAAAGTACACAAACTGATTTTTTTTCTTTAATTTTTTTTCTTTTTGTTTTGATTTTTTTCTTTTTATGAGAAACACCACCCCAAACTTAAAAGGTTACTATCCCATGAGAAACCCCAAACTTATAACTTTTTCAAGACGAGAAATGTTTTTTTCTACCTAACTCCAAGTAAGGTGATTTAATTAGAGTTAGGTCTTTGCCTTGTAATGTGGCTAGTAACCGAAATAAAAGGGCAAGACTCAAAGGAGCTAGCAAAGGATAAAATTTTCATAGGATAGTTAGAAAGACTCAAGCAACCAAACAAAATTGCCTCAATGTATGCATAAGTTACAAGTGACGCAAATCAGAATTAGTGCAAGTTCTGAACGGATAACACATGTCTAGATAATCACATTTCAAAGAATTAAAGTGTTTAGACTCAAAAGCTAAACTCTAAACCCTAAATGATGCCAAATATGCCCTCTACAACATTTGCTTAGTTTTTTTAATAAAAAAAATTGCAACTGAGACTTCAACAACCAAGGAGTAATCAACAGTACATGCATTAGTGAAACTCATCAAATTGGGCAATGATATGAGCAAAGATATATAGTTTAAATTTCCAAATCTAAAACAAATAGTTTAAGACTAGCTTCAAGTTGTTAACAATTCTTCATCATAGTGTACGTTTACACACAATTAAAAAAAATTCAAATAACAAAAATAAGATTGCAAAAATAAAAGTTACATCTACCTATGGGTTGCCTCCCGCGAAGTGCCTCAACCATTGTCAAGATGTATTATATGACACAAATAATACATCACCATTCTTACCAAGGGATATATATTTTAATTGAGGTTGCAATTGCTTGAGTTCAACTAGTGGCGGTCTCTTTCTTTTTCTCTACATATTCGTTTTCATTCCCTTTCAACTCCTCCCATGTAGTATGGAAGCAGGGGGAGTGGGATGGTGAAGCTTCTAACATGAATATAACATCTCTTACTCTTGGGGTAGACATAACACTCTTTCTAATGGTAGAATGGGTCATTGATGTTCAACTTCTTCATCGACTATCGAATTGAAAATCTCAATACAATCGCACCCTTCTCTTTCATTTGAATGCTTTATGGATTTTAGAATACTGAATGTAACTCTTTCCTCATTAACCTTAAAGGTTAAGGTGTCATCTGCCACATTAATCGTATATCTCCCTGTTGCTAGGAATGGTCTCCCCTAGATCAAGGGGATATCATTATCTTCTTCCATGTCTAGTACCACAAAATCCACTGGAAAAATGAACTTGTCTGCTTTGACCAACACATCTTCCACCATCCCATATGGGTGTTTCATTGGATGATCCGCAAATCGAAACATCAGTTGTATGTTTTTTACTCTTCCAATGCCTAACCTTTTGTATATGGAAAGAGGTATAAGACTTACATTATCCCCAAGATCACACAGGGCTTTCCCAAAAGTTATATTCCCAATAGCGCAACGAATAGAGAAGCTTCCAAGATCTTTGAGCTTAGGTGGTAGCTTCCTCTATAGTCAGTATCATTGTTTCACTACCAATTTTTCTTTTCTTTAACAAAATCTCCTTCATGAACTTGGCGTAGGCTGACATCTGCTCTAGTACTTCTGCAAAAAGAATGTTAATTTGAAATTTTTTAGAAATATCAAGAAACTTACCAGATTGTTTTTCAGTTTCTTCCTTTCTTCTGGTTTTGGCAGTGTCACCTTTTTCTGTACCACAGGTTCTTCCTTCTTTTCAAGAGCAATGAGCTCAACAACTGATGTTTGGGTGACCATTTCCTCTAAGTGGGTTGAGGTTGAAGTACTCCCACTCGTTTTGAATTTAGGTGGTACTGGTTCACTTACCTTGCCATTATTTCGAGAATTCAAAATTGCGTCACAAGGAAATTTTCTGGGCGTTCTTTGTGCTATTTGTTGAGCAAGTTAACCCACTTGGCCTCCAGAATTTTTATTGAGGCTGGGTGATTTTTCTGGTTGGCTCTTGACTCTTCAATAGAAAAACTTGTACTTGTTACTAACTTCATTAAAGTAACAACGCAAAACTCCGAAACATCTCTACTTAATCAAGGGAATAAGAGCATAAACATTTCATCAAAGCCAAAAAAATAAAATTAACAAAATATATCAAATATTTCTTAAATTAACTAATGAATATAAGATAAATAAGACTAAAAATAATAAAAAATATGCATATGATGTAGTGTGTAACACCCAAAATTTTATAATAAATATTTTCTTCATGAAATAGGATTTTAGATAACTAATTTGGTGTGAAAACTGTTTTAGAATATATGTGAATAAATCTTGTGACTAACTTTCGTTATATGAGTGTTTACTATGATATGTTAATTTTGTATATATTTGACTAAATAAGTGATATAAATAATAAATATTATTTTTTATATTTTTCTATAAATAATAGTATTTTGGTGTAAATATTTTAAAGAATAAGATTTTAAGTGACTCTACATGTATAGTGTTTGTAATTAATGTGATATTTTCTTGTATGTTTGACTGATGTTACGTGTTAACATAATTATATTTAATTATTTATAAATATATATTATTTTAATTATTTATTTTACAAATAATCATCTTGATATATTAGTAATTTTAATATTGATTTTCTTTATTTTTATATAGTTGCTATCATATGAGGATTTTATACATATTTACTTTGATTTAGTAAGTAATATACATTGTTGATGTTATATTTATTTATTATATCATTTCGACTATTCTATAAAGATGATGTATTTTTATGTGATTATTTTGAAAAATATTATAGTAATGATTATATTTATTATTTTTAATATGAGAGTTTTAGTTTATCTATGTTAAGGATAAATAATATTATGTTAAAATGAGTATTTTTTAAGAAAAGTTTCTAAAAAAGTAAAATGAATTATTTATTTATTAAGGGTTTTTATTAATACTAGAAAATGAATTTTGGACCAGAGGACTGTTTGCACCCCTATTTTTACTTCTACATATTAATTTGGGCTATTATTGATTGAACCTTTCCTTTCTACACCTGCGAGTTACTCATTACACCCCTATTTCTGCCTCAGACTTGACTAGCTATGTTGGGTTTACTCTTGTACCTGTGCATCTGCAATATGCACCCCTCCTTCTACAATTAAAAAAAATAATAAAAATAGAAAATCTGACAGCCAAATCGCTCAAACATTTTTTTCTCTCAAATTCACTCCCACCAATTCCTTGTTGTTTTGAAACGATCTCAACCTTTATCCCACACAAAATCAGCCCCTGAATCCATTTGTTGCATCAATTTTAATGATCGTGGCTCCGTTTAATCAGAAATTGGCCGATTCCAATCACCACATTTGTCGGCCCAAAAAACTGGTATCATTTTTGGATTCCTCTTGTCGAAACCTTAAAGAAGCACTACTCATTTGTATTTTTCGGTGAAGTTGACGTCGGACCCTTCCAGTGCTCTAACGAGTCGGTGAGACTTTTTCTGCAATTTTTTCTCATCGTTTTGACTCAATTTTTGTTCCTAAAATTATTATTAATTATTTAAAATTTATTTTTAAGCTTAGCATAATTTATCAGTCAAGTCTCAACGATTTTGTGAACTCGTCATTTATCGGATTCGCTAGTTGTACCTTGTCGATCTATTGTTGTTGTTGAAATTTTCCATTGATTTATGTGTTTGAGAAAACTTCTAAATAAGGTAAGGGGTGAGAGAGCGTTTGAATGCATGAGCATAATATATTGTGAGATGAACGAGAAAACTATATTTCCCCACAATTCATTTGGGGCTCACTATGTACAAGAGTAGCCCTTTGAGAGATAAATTAATTAATGTGAAAATATTGAGATTGTGAGATTAAAATGATAAATAGAAATGTTTATAAGATGTTGATTGATTTTATTTTGAATAATTGTGTGGTATTTGATATTTGATATTGTTGTGATGTTGAATGAAATTATGCGCATATGTTTGATTAGATGAGTTTATGTGATGTGATCATAAAAGATGGATGCATTGTATAACATATGTTTATGTGACGATAATGATGATGTTTGATTGATGATAGTGATGTTATGAAATTGTGATGAGTTTATATGATGATCATGACTATGTATGATTAATGATGTTATAAAATTGTGATGAGAATATTGAAGTACCCCATGGTTGATGAGATAGTGATGATTCCTAAAAATGATGCTCTTAATGGAGTAGTCTAAACTAACTAGGGGAGAAAATATATTGAGAATTTGTGAAGTGGAGATTATTTTGTCATCATATAGGTAGGACCTGACAAGCTTAGCAATTTCGGGGAAGTATAATTGAATGAGCATGATCGTGGCGGTCTGCTGTTGAGCATTAAGGCAAGATTGTTAGACCTTGGAGGTACTCGGGTGGGGAATTCCTAGGTGACTTGGAGGTAGCACTATAGATGTTGGGAGCTACCATGCAACACACGTTTACCTTGACTGTCACATATATGTGTCTCAGATTGAGTTGAGGGGATCTATGAGGACAGGACAGGGCCAATTTGAATTGTCCGTCCACCGGGATGGTGGCATAGTATCAAGCCTCCTAACCAAGTACTTCAGAGTTTGAATGGTACCAAATTGTGAGGTAGAGTCTAAGCTCATGCATATCATTGCATTTCCTTGTGATTGTTTTGTTGTGATTGGTGTGTTTCGAAAGCGATAATAATTTTCTTAGATGATTTGATGTTATAGTGAAATTTAATGATTTTCCTTGAGTAGTTTTGACTTTATAATATTATGTTTTTCCTTGAAGATTGGTTGTGTAATGATACATTTTATTTATGATTAATTGTGTGTTCTTCTTATTTATATTAAACTATTAACATAATTTCAAAATTCACCTCCTTCATTGTTTGTGTTTGACTGGCTTGGCTCTGCGTTTACAAAATCGCAGTTGTTACAGGTTAATGAGTTTGGGAGGAACCCCACTCTGATAGGTGATACCAGGAATAAGGGTTGTAATTTGTATTTTCTTATTTAATTTGAAACGAATTTTTGCATCTTTTATCATACTTCTAGTCATGTTTAGAATGATTATATCCCTTCTTTCAGCTTGGCCATTGTGTTGAGGTGTGTAAGGAGTTGTTACCTCATGTTCAATTCCATTTTTGACACAAAAGTCCTGGAATTTATGTGAAGTATATTCTCCTCCTCCATCTGTCATTAGCATTTTGACAACTTCACCACTTTGTTTCTTCACTTTAACCTTGAAGTTCTTGAATATGTCCAATACTTCATCTTTCATTTTAATCAAATAAATCTATAACATTCTACCAAATTCATCAACATAGATGATGAAATACTTATTACCTCATAATAATGGCACTTCAAATGGTCCACATATGTCACTATGAACCACTTCAAGAACGCTCTTTGCTCTTGATTGCACTTGTGATCTAAATGAGTTCTTTGATTTTTTTTTCTTGCCATACACACTTCACAGACCTTCTCAGGAACATCAATCACACGAGTTCCACTAACCATCTCCTTGACTATAAGCTTCTAAAGTTGAGATGTCCAAATCTTGAGTGCCAAAGCTAGTTTCCATCAATTGAGCTTGCTACCTTCAAACATTGAATATCTGCAACATGTATATTGATGACAACTATTATGTTTTTTAAAAGAGGGGCCTTTAATATCTTCTTGTGTATCATACATCTATAAGGCATCATCCTTCATAATCACCTTAAATCCTTTTTGAACCAGTTGTCCTATGCTCAACAAATTATTCTTCATTCATGACACATACAACACATTTTCAATCACCATTGTTTTTCCATTTCTCCTCTTGATCACCAAGTTGCTAGCTCCTTTAGGTTCCAAGGTTCTATCATCAGCAAACCTGATCTTGCTCCTCCTTGATATATCAATATCCATCAACCATTCTTTGTGACTTGGTCATGTGATTTGAGTAACCGGTATCAAGAAACCAGAATTGGGACAAAAAATGTTCTTCGTTCGTGGTAGCCATCAACATGACTATGTTTGAGTCTGAATCTTCTTGAGCAGCAGAAGCGTCATCCTCAATTTCCTTCTTTTGTTTTCCTTTTCCAAACTCACTTTCATCAGCAAAGTGTCCAAATTTCTCACAATTGTAACACTCCACCTTTATCTTGTTAAAGTTCTTTGATCTCCCTTTTGATTTACCACTTGTGCCTCCTCCTTTTGATGAAGACTCATACTTGTCTTCAGGTTTCTTTAATTTATTCTTTTTCCACTTTTTTTTCTAGTCTCCCTTCTTGTAGGCTTGTGTTACTAATGCCTGGTGTCCAGATTTAACCCTACTGCTTTCATCCATTCTCAACTCTCTTGCTTCTAAAGTTCCTTGCAACTCTTCAAGACTCAATATGGAAATGCCTTTGGATTCTTCAATGACACACACAATGTAATCGAACCTGGGGTGCAAAGATCTCAATATCTTTTCACATAGTTTATGTTTAGTAAGCTTCTTCCCACAATCAACCATTTGATTAGTGATACTCCTCAATCTTGAAATCAGACCTAACACCTTCTCTTGCTCCTCCATATGCAACAATTCGAATAGTCTTTGTAAAGTCTGCAACTTCACTTTCTTAACATTGGTTCCTCTAGAATAATACTTCTCAAGAATGTCTTTTGCTTCTTTGGCAGTTTTTGCATCAGATATTTTGTCAAAGTTGGTTGTGTCAAGGCATTCATGAAGAATAAAGGTGGCCTTGCAATCTTTATTCTTGTTTTCTTTAAAATTTGACATCTGCTCCTCTATTGGATTGGCTCTCAGATATTCAAAACTTTTTTCTATGATTTTCAAAACTTCTTGAAATCCAAATAATGCTCGAATGTGCACTCTCCATCTATCCCAATCCTTTCAATCAAAATGTGACATGTGGACTAAAAAGTTTCATTTGTTTGCACTTGAACTCATCCTCACTTCACTCGTATTTATCACTCTTTAATTTGGATCAATGAACCTTGTTATAGATACCAATTGTTAGCTTTCAAGTTATTGTTTCAAATGCAAGAAAATTGAAAAGTAGAATAGCATGAGTTGTAGGGCTTATTTATTGAATGATTGAAGTGTGGCATTTATGCATAGTTCATTCTAACTGACCTCTTACTACCTAACTAACTAATCAAGAGGTTAATTAGTTAGTAATTACATACAATCCATGTTTAACTTGAATTACAAAACTTTCAATACCAAGAACGTTCATTGATTAGTCTGGTTTTTCAGAAGTTAGCTTATTCTGATAAGTTTGGTTTCTCAAGACTTGATTTATTCTGATCAATTTAGTTTTTCA
Organism: Cicer bijugum; assembly: GCA_037974875.1. Classification (NCBI taxonomy): domain Eukaryota; kingdom Viridiplantae; phylum Streptophyta; class Magnoliopsida; order Fabales; family Fabaceae; genus Cicer; species Cicer bijugum. The sequence continues at coordinate 3,015,286 of JBBPBT010000498.1, forward strand.
GATATTTTTAGTTTCTAACAATTTACTGTGTTCGTTTTTTTAAATATAGAATTTTAATGAGTTAAATATTAAAAACCAAATTTCAAAAACTTAAAGAACACACCTCCTATATCTACGATCTCTGTCTTGAAAAAGCTATTAGCATTTGGAAACATTATTTTATGAGATATAATGAAGAATTAAGTGGATCCAAAACTATTGTACGTTTTCTTCCTAAAATAATTATTTACAAAATAAAGTGTTCAATAAGAGGCAGAAAATAATAGAAAAAAAAATATTATCTTAACCAATCTTATTAATCCATTATTACATGAACAGTACCAACTAGAGAACCTGCAATAGCAACAAGTATATCTACAAACATGAAAAACATCTTCAATAGA
>JBBPBT010000498.1:3029126-3060250 GCA_037974875.1 Cicer bijugum
TTTAAGATAGTAGTAATATTGTGTATACTTTTATATCCTTGTTATTTGACCTTGTGATTATATATATATATATATATATATATATATATATATATATATATATATATATATATATATATATATATATATATATATTGTGCACAACATAAATTCGGATTAACATAAACACACTTTCTGATGCAAGTGCAGAGCATACTTATTGTGCACAACATAAATTCGGATTTGATGCAAATGAAGGCGGAATATAATTAATACATAGTAAACAAATACTTACAATGAGAACTTGATTTTGGAAAACGGGAAAAAGAAAATACAAGATTACGAAAATGTAGGAGACACTTAGGAAACTCTTAAGATTCTAACAAATATTTGCTTGCTCTATTTCACTCTGCCTTGAGCTTGAAGAGGAGCCTTCCTTATATAGAGAAAGATTTCCGTTTGTGCTGCATTATGAGGTGGAGGAAATGATGAGATTCTTTCTGGAGGTGGAGGAAATGATGAGATTCTTTCCACTTTCGGTGCCATGTTTGTATGTTGGTGCAGATGGCAGACATCTGTCCATTATACTTTTTGTGAGGTTTTCTATAAGGTTTCGAACAAGATCCTTCACAGTTCTTTGAAATATTAGTTGTGGGTATTTCAAATTGTTTACAAAAGGATCCTAGTTCTTGTCTAGTTCTTTTCATTTCCCATTTTAAATGTTTTTGGAGTTTTAAATCTTGACAGATTTTCAAACCTTCCTTTTGAGTGAAGCTAACCAACTCACCATAAGTTAAATGGTTATATGGGATTTGGTTTACTCCATAAACTTATTTGATTTTATTTCTAACTTTTTCTCCTAAAAGGGTTGGGAGTCCTGCAAGAAATTTCTCTTTCCAGAATGGTTGGTTCGAGTCTTCCCTTAGCATAACTCTGGTTAGGAAAGTGTTTTTGTAATATTGGAATTCAGAAAGTTTTTTACATCTAAGGTTGGATAGGAGTTCGGCATTTTTATCTTTTAAATGTGATGGATCACCAATGAAGTGCAGGCTAATTGTGTGTATTAGTGTTGCAACTGCATCAGGTATTGGGTTTCCTATTTCATCGAGGATGGAAATTCCTTCCTCTGTGGTTTGGATTGCGTTTAAAATTTCTAAGTGTTGATGGGGCGTTAGATGGTAATCCCACCATCCTTTGAGTTGACCTGAGAATCCTGCTATTAGGAGTTCAACTATGGCTTTGTCAGGTGTGTTGGCTTGAGTTTTATAAGCATTTGATGCCATTGTCATTTGTTGGAGAAGACCTAAGATGTTGTATTCGGACATACCATCTATGTTCCATTCGTAGACAGTGTTGGCATTGTATTTGGATTGAGAGAGGACATTAGGTCTATTTTCAATACATAAGTCAGGTGTTGTGACCTTGGCTAAAGGTTGGCCTTTTTGCCACTGAAGTTTGCACAAGTTTTGTGTTTCTTGTTCGGTTTCAGAAACTTGGTCTAGAGTTGTGACCGTTTTGTCAAAGGCATATTTAGCTACCATCGGTGTGGAGGTAGAGGAATGTTCTATCCTACTAAGTTGTTCATGTAAGGCTTGGGTGAATTCTGATCTACCTTCCCTAAACAGTTTTTGGCTTGTTTTAGAAATTTGGAATGGTTTAAAAACTGGGTTTTTTAGTTTTGGATCAGCTGTCTCAATTGGAGAGATAGTGGAATTTTGTTGGTTTTCTTCTATCTTTGTTAATTGTTTTGCTATAGTACTAAGATGGGCATTTGTAAAATTATTTTGTTGAAGGATATTTCGAATATCCTTTTCAGATCTATCACTTGGGATTTTGAAGGGGGCAGCATCTACAGGTTTTTCTGGGTGTGTTATTATGATTTGTCTTAAAGGTGGGTGTTCAGACTGGATTTTTTGTCCGGTTGCTAAATCCCATTCTGGAGTTTTGTTTCTGGTTGTTATGGGATTAACAGAATCTAGGTTTTGTGTGAAGGGGTAAGAAATATTGTTTTGTTTAGCATAACTTTCAAACCATTCAAAAAATAGAATATGGGATTTGTTTTGTAAAATAAACTTGTAAAACACATTCTGAATGTCATGCCTTTGTTTTAGAAAGTTTTTGAAGAACCAAGTTCTTTTTTTCCCTATTTTTGGAAGCATAGAAATCATTATGGAGGATATTTTTATTAACTTCGAATTCCTTTTCTATAACATTAAGTTCATTGACAATATTTTCAGTTATGGCCGAGAAAGAAGGTGAAGTTGGTGGAGAAATGTTTTGTTGTTCCTCATTAGTGTTTTGAGGTGCTGTGTAAATTTGATGAGGTATATTTGTGGAGTAGTCAACGTTTTGAAAAGAAGCAGTTGGTATGTTGGAACATGAGAAACGCGGTTTTGTAAAATTTTCTAATTTTTGAGACAATTGAATGATTGGAGATGGTCTGGATGAGCTAGCATCAGAATATCTGGTACTAGAAGTTCTTGAAAAACTAGAATTTCTTGAAAAACTTAGTTTTACCCTACCATCATTGTATTGTATGACTTCTTTGAGATTGTTGTTTGGTTTTGACTATTGGAGAGACTCTGGTTTAACAGCTCCTTCCAGAATCCATTCTTCAGGAAGATCTATATCTTTCCAGAGGATGGTTTTAGGAATAACAGTGTTTGCCTTAGTCAAATCCGTTTGTAAAAATAGTGTTTCGCCTTTTTTGTTTTCAAAATTTTTTGTTGCCGTAAAGGCTGAAAACATTGCTTTGTAATGAATTCTGTATATAATGGCACAGGAATAGATCCTTCTATCATTTTGTAATTATGAGTTTTAATCTGAAGCATGAGAGATTTTGTAATGTTTGGATCTTTTAATGACAAAGAAAAGTTTGGATAACATCCAAACCAAATTGGTCCTTGACATAGGCTAGATTCAACCGTGCTTATAATTGAATCTTGGAAGTTCAAGAACCTTGCATCCCGTAGGACGCATAAGATTGAAGTGTTTAATCCTTCTCGTGTTAGAGGTTTTATACCAACTTGAACAAGACCTATATGTATGAAATTATAGTTTCTGTCAGAGTGTTTTTTGAGAGTTTTTGAAGAAAGGGGATTTATTGTTTCAAAGGGGTCAGAAAGAGTAACATCATGTTCCTCTGTTTTGATAACATAATCAGTTTTTAAAAGATTTTTGAAAAGACTAGATACGTAAACCTCATCTTTTTTGATTTTTGGGATTTGCCAATTGTTTATGAATTTTTGGAAGTCTTCAATAGTGATTTCTTCACTATTTATGGGTTCTCTTCTTTCTGGGAAGTTCTGGGTAGAAGGAGTTGAGAAAGAGGAAGTTCTACAAAAGAGATTATCCATATTTAAAATTTTGTCTTGTTATTTTGAAGAAACTTTCAAGGATTCGTTGCCCTTAAACGCCTGTTCGTCGGCTTAAACACGGGACTTACAACCTAAAAACTATTATTCTTCAAGATAAACTTTCTAAATTTTAAATAATTATAATCGCCTTTGTATCACCTATTCCCCCCCAAGTCTGATACCAATGAACGTCCTAGATCAAAGGGTCACAGATAATAGGTGAGAAAATCTTTTTTCAGTTCTTGTTCAAAGTTTTGCATATGATATATGGCGTTACAGAGTTTAATGAAACAAAAACAAACCCACAAACCACGAGAATTAAAACATGGTAATTCGTCAAGGAAGAAATCCAAATCGGTTGTTTTTAGGAAAACAAATTGCAAAACAACAAAGAAAAAACAAAAGTTCATAATAGATTAAACTATATATATATGATTTATTAATTAATATAAAGTATTGATTTTATATTTTAATTTGAGTATTTAGAAAATAAGTATAATTATGGTGATTATTTTGAATATGAGTGTTTTGGTTATTAATGTATTTTAAAAGATTGACTATTAGTAATAAAATTGTGTTAAGATAAATATTTAAAAAATTAATTTTGGTAATTGTTGATTTTATTTAAAAATAATAAATAAAAAGAGCAAAATGTATTTTATGGGTTAGATTCATATACAAGAGTAAAATCTAATTAAATAAGTAAAATAAAATTAATTGAAAAAAGAAGATGGAAATTTACTGAAAGATGAAAATAGAAATTGTACATTTTTGAAGTGGAGATTATTTTATTATCATATAGGTAGGGTTTGACAATCATGGTGAGTTCGGTGAATTATAACTGAATGAGTCTGATCGTGGCGGTCTGTTGTTGAGCCTTAATCCAATATTGTTAGACCTTGAAGGTATTCAGATAGAGAATTCCAAAGTGACTTGGAGGTAAAACTCCAAATATCGGAAACTACCATGTAACACACATTTACCACGATTGTCGCATATTTGTGTCTCGAGTTGAGTTGAGGAGACCTATGACGACATGACCGATTTGAATTGTCTATCCACTTGGGTGATGGCATAGTGATGACTCTTCATCATATGCATATTTTTCATTGTTTTTAGTCTTATTTATCTTTTATTCATTAGTTAATTTAACGAACTATTTGATATATTTTGTTAATTTTATTGTTTTGCTTTATTGAAATATTTATGTTCTTATTCCCTTGATTAAGTAGAGATTTTTCAGAGTTTTGCGTTGTTACTTTGTTTTAATGCAGTATACTTTACTTTGGTCTTACTCCCAATTGTCAACATGACCGAAGTGAAGTATTTTAGCTATATATGGAGTTTTAGATGTCCCATTCGAGTAAAACCAAAAGAAAATTAAAGCTATGATCCATAGCTACAACTTTCATGAACACCCCAAAATCTAAGTCAGGCTCAAAAAAGGTGAAAAATGCAATACACTCTAGACAGAAGATGTTGTGCGCTTGAAGCGCACCTGAAGCGCATTTCGCGCTGAAGCCACTTCCAATTCACGCCTGATGTGCATGATGTGCAGCAAAACACATTAAAAATCATATTTCTCACTTTTTAAGGATCTTATTGACAATTGAGAAGTTTGGAGACTTGTGCCGTAGCTTAGAAACTCAAAGACGGTTGTTTCTAACACCATTTGAGTCGTTTTATCAAGAATCATTCATTAATTTTTCTTGAAATTCTTCTCTAATCTCTATCTTTTCTCTCTTTGTTATAAGTAACTAAATTGTATTTGTTAGGGTGAGTGTAACAAGATGAAACCCTTATGTTTGTGATTTGATTTCTAGTTATATGAATGGGTTTGTTGAATTATTTTTCTCATCTATGTGCTTAATGCTTTTTATTGCTTGATCAACATTAAAATGTTCTACGATTCTTATTTGGAAATGGAAGTGAACTTTACGAATGCTTGAAATGATAAATTCATGAATTTGTAGTAATAAAAGTTTTATACTTCTAAATATGTATTTTTGCATAACTAAAAATAATATCAAAACTCTTATAATATAATTAACAAATAGAGTTAGCAATATGAGTTTTGCAAAATATTTGTCATCACACACATTCTTTGAAATAATATATCACACCTTGAAATAATGACTTAAAGATATCCATTTTCTTAATCAAAGGTTATACACACATATATAAAAGAAGTTTAAGCACAAGATGTGCCAGCGTATGGCACATAAGAACAAAAACCAATAACTTCACCATATTGAATACAATCACAATTTCTATTGTCACAACCACGAAACTATTACCATAATTTCGCTAATACTATGTCGATCAGCTTCTACAAGTGCCTATCAAATAGATAAATGTTATAATACACATTTTGACATATATTGTAAATTCAAATTTAACTATTAAATGGAATAGATTGCACTTCTAACTATACAAATTCTAAGGAGATCCTAATTCATCTTGACGTAACCAATAAAAAACATAACATCTTCCAAGGAGGGTTAACTTCGTCCCTTAATATTAATCACATGTATTTGGAAATCATAGATTTTATAAACTATGGATGTTTAAAATATCTTCTCCCAATGGTTCGACATATGCTTCAACTGACTTCGATACAAATACATATGAGTCGGACTGAGTTGAGGTGATTGAAAAAGCATTTGAAGAAGATCTTCGGGATTGTATTAAAATGTTTGAGAGTTTGTTGAGAGATGCAGAGAAACCATTACATAATGGTTGTACTAAATTCACAAGACTGTCGGCGATATGATGGGTATAAGAAAGAATATTTCAATTTGAGGGCTATGTTGTTCGACACAATTAATGATTTTTCAGCATATGATAATTTATCAGGATATAGCATTAAAGGTCAGTGTGCATGTCTTATATGTGAAGAGAGTACAAATTGGATGCGGTTGAAACATTGTAAGAAGAATGTATTTCTTGGACATCGTAGATTTTTACCTTATAGTCATCAGTATCGTGGGTGGAGAAATGCATTCAATGGAAAATCAGAGGAAGGTAATGCTCCTTTAGCACCAACTGGATATCAAATACTTGAAAAAGTATAAGGTTTGAACAATAAATTTGGCAAACCTTTTGCGGGAGAGCTGGTCAAAACTAGGTGGAAGAAAAAGTCAATTTTCTTTGAATTTCCATATTGAAAGTCATTGTATATAAGACATTTCCTCAATGTGATGCATATTGAAAAAAATGTATTTGATAGTGTTATTGGTACGTTACTCAATGTCCTAAGAAAGTCTAAAGATGACATCAATGCAAGATTGCACTTGGTCGATATGGGAATAAGAAGTGAATTGGGTCCCGTAAAGAAAGGAAATCGCACATATCTACCTCCAGCCACTCATACTCTATCTAGAAAGGAAAAAATTGTTTTATGTAAATTTCTACACGAAATTAAAGTTCTAGAAGGATACTCTTCAAACATTAAATATTTGGTTTATATGAAAGACCTCAAATTAAAAGGTTTGAAGTCTCATGATTGTCATATTCTATTTGAGCATTTGCTACCAATAGGTATACATTCAATTTTACCTGAAAAAAGTTTGACGAGCCTTAACTAGATAATGTTTCTTCTTCAAGGAAATTTGTGGTAAAGTGATCGATCCTCAGAAATTACCGACACTCCAGAGGGAAATTGTTGTTACTTTGTGTGAGCTTGAAATGTATTTCCCACCATCGTTTTTTGATATAATGGTTCACTTTACTATTCATCTGGTTAAGGAGATACAACTTTGTGGGCCAGCTTATATGAGATGGATGTATCCGATAGAACGATATATGAAAATATTAAAAGGGTACGTAAAAAGTAGAAGTCGACCAAAAAGTTGTATTGTTGAACGATACATTGTTGAAGAAGATGCTGAATTTTGTACTGAATATCTGTCCAATATTGAATCCATAGGGCTTCCCATGTCTCGTCATTCGGGAATAATATTAGGAGAAGGGATAATTAGAAGGAGACTAATGACTATATCAAGGACAGAATGAGAGCAGACACAGTTGTATGTTATGCACAATGATGATGAGGTTCAACTGTATGTTACAATACACATGGATCAGTTATCTCGTTTGAACATGAATAGGAATCAAAATTGGATAACTCGAGAGCACAATCGAAGTTTTATAACATGGTTAAAAAATCACATAAAGTCAAAGTTTGATATAGACCCCGGATCAATTTCACAGAGATTGAGGTGGCTAGCAAATGGTCCAAGTTTACATGTCTTTTCTTACACTGGTTACGTTATTAATGACTACACATTTTATACCCAAAAACAAGATGATCATACCACTATGCAAAATAGCGGAGTCACTCTCATAGCTGAAGCGATGCATGTCTCAAGTGCAAAAGACAAAAACCCAATATATGCAAATCTATCATATTTTGGGGTTATCGAGCGCATATTGGAGTTAGACTATACAATGTTTCGTGTTCCCATATTTGGTTGCAAGTGGGTTGAGAAGGAAATTGCTTGAGTTCAATCAGTGGTGTCTTTTTCTCTAAGGGCTTGTTTTCATTCCCTTTCAACTCCTCCCATCTAGTAGGAAAATGGGGGCAGTAGGATGGTGCTGCTTCTAACATAGCCAAGATCTCTTCTACCTTTTGATATTCACTTTCTTTAACAATGTCTTGGGGTAGGCATAACACTCTTTGTGATGACAAATTGGGTGCTTCATGCTTCATTTCTTCGTTGACTATCGCATCTAAGATCTCAATTCGATTGCACTCTTCTCTTTCTTTTGAATGTTCCATGGCTTTTAAAATGTTAAAAGTGACAGTTTCTTCATTTACTTTTAAGGTTAAGGTTCCATCTGCCACATCAATCATAGCTCGCCCTGTTGCTAAGAACGGTCTTCCCAAAATCAAAGGAATGTCACAGTCCTCATCCATGTCTAGTACCACGAAATCCATTGGAAAAATGAACTTATCCACTTTAACCAACAAATCTTCCACTACTCCGTAGGGGTGTTTCATCGAGCGATCCGCAAACTGTAACATCAGTTGTGTGTCTTTGACTTTTTCAATGCCGAGTTTTTTGTATATTGAAAGGGGCATAAGACTTACACTAGCCCCAAGATCACACAAAGCCTTCCCAAAAGTTCTATTTTCAATAGCGCACGGGATTGAGAAACTTCCCGGATCATTGAGCTTCGGTGGCAGCTTCTTCGGTAGTATAGCACTACACTCTTCGGTAAGCATAACTGTTTCACCGCCGATTTTTCTTTTTTTCGACAGCATCTCCTTCATGAACTTGGCATATGTTGGCATCTGTTCTAGTGCTTCTGCAAAAGGAATGTTAATATGTAATTTTTTAAAAACATCAAGAAACTTACCAAATTGTTTTTCAGTTTCTTCCCTCTTTAATCTTTGAGGGAATGGAAGTCGAATTTCTGGTTTTGGCAGTGGTTCCCTTTTTTTGTACCACAGGTTCTTGTTCCTTTTCAAAAGCGATGTGATCCTCAATTGATGTCGGTGTGGCCATTTCCTCTAGGTGGGTTGAAGTCAGAGTACTTCTACTCTGGTTGGCTTCAGGTGGAACTTGTTCACTCACCTTGTCACTCCTCGTGGTCACTGCATTAACATTGTTTCGTGGATTCGGAACTGTGTCACTAGGCAGATTTCCAGACGTTCTTTGTGCCATTTGTTGAGCAAGTTGACCCACTTGAGTCTCCAGATTCTTTATGGATGCAGAGTGATTTATCTGGATGGCTATTGACTCTTCAATGAAAGAACTTGTGATTGTCGCAATTTTCTCTATAGCACTCTCCCAAGCAGCCTTTCTAGGTGGAAATTGGTTTGTTTGAGCTCCTTGTTGACCCTGAGATCCACCTTGTTGATCTCTCCAAGAAAAATTTGGATGATTTCTCCAACCAGGATTGTACGTATTAGAGTAGGGGTTATTATGCCTGTTGTTATTACTCACAAAATTCACCTGTTCTAGTTCTTCTACCTCATTATCATCCAGTGCTACACAAACTCCAGTTTTATGTGCTCCTCCACAAAGGTTACAATTAGTATGCTTTAGTAATTTGACAGAAGCCACTTGGGGTTGTATATTTAGTGTTGCCATCCCCTTCTTTATCTCAGCGGCAATAACATTTTTTATCTGTTCTGAGAGCAACATCCCTTGAGCCAATCCAACCTCATAAGCATTCAATTCCAGCATACCACTTTTTGATTTGCTTTCGCGGTTTTTTTTTTTTTTTTCTAGATCAAAGAAAAGTTCAGCTGAGGACTCGCCTCGCATACAAGGTTAGACAAAGTATGAGTAATGAACAGTTAAAGAAAGATAAATAATTAAGTAAAAATAAAAGAGTTTTAAACAATAATTCTTTTTTTTTCATTTAGAAATAAAATAAAAGAGAAAATTTTATTGCAGAGCAAAAAATTTCAATTCAGTAAATAAATTAAATTCAATAGTGATATGGCAATCCTCGGCAACGGCGCCAAAAACTTGATAGCGTTTCAGCAAGTGTACTGAATCGTTGCAAGTAATAATAAAACGGTAGTACCGAGTGTCGAACTCAAGGATTGCGTTTTACTATTGAATTATATTTAATTACTAAAATTGAACAAAAAGGTTCCCAAGTTGATTGAAATAATGTTTGAAATTAACAACAATAATAAAATTGATTTTTTATAATGAGAAAAATGTTAGGGATGAGTGTAACCAGATGAAACCCTTATTTTTCTGATTTGATTTCTAGTTTTATGAATGAGTTTATTGAATTATTTTTCTCATCTCTGTGCTTAAAGCTTTTTATTGCCTGATCAACATTAAAATGTTCTACGATTTGTATTTTGAAACGGAAGTGGACTTTACGAATGCTTGAGATGAGAAATTCATGAATTTGTAGTCTAGGGATAGATGCAGGTCATGAAACCAATTAAATTAGTTGCAAAGCAATAATTTACAAGAGAATTTCTATACAATAATGCTTAATTCTGATCTTAAATCTACTAAGGAATTAGGGGTTACTTTGGAATTAAAGGTTATGTCACTAAGACATTAGGGCAAGAATAATAAAGAGAATTCGGTAATAATTCAATAAAGGAATTCAGTAACTAGGATCAAATTAGACACCAAGGTTGGATTCGAAGTGAAACTCATCCCTGACATTTTTCTCATTATAAAAAATCAATTTTATTATTGTTGTTAATTTCAAACATTATTTCAATCAACTTGGGAACCTTTTTGTTCAATTTTAGTAATTAAATATAATTCAATAGTAAAACGCAATCCTTGAGTTCGACACTCGGTACTACCATTTTATTATTTCTTGCAACGATTCAGTACACTTGCTGAAACGTTATCAAGTAATAATAAAACGTTTCAGCAAGTGTACTGAATCGTTGCAAGTAATAATAAAACGGTAGTACCGAGTGTCGAACTCAAGGATTGCGTTTTACTATTGAATTATATTTAATTACTAAAATTGAACAAAAAGGTTCCCAAGTTGATTGAATTGATATTTGAAATTAACAACAGTAATAAAATTGATCCTTTATAATGAGAAAAATGTCAGGGATGAGTTTCACTTCGAATCCAACCTTGGTGTCTAATTTGATCCTAGTTACTGAATTCCTTTATTGAATTATTACCGAATTCTCTTTATTATTCTTCTCCTAATGTCTTAGTGACAGAACCTTTAATTCCAAAGTAACCCCTAATTCCTTAGTAGATTTAAGATTAGAATTAAGCATTACCATATAGAAATTCTTTTGTAAATTATTGCTTTGCAACTAATTTAATTGGGTTCATGACCTGCATCTATCCCTAGACTACAAATTCATGAATTTCTTATCTCAAGCATTCGTAAAGTCCACTTCCGTTTCAAAATACAAATCGTAGAACATTTTAATGTTGATCAAGCAATAAAAAGCATTAAGCACAAAGATGAGAAAAATAATTCAATAAACTCATTCATATAACTAGAAATCAAATCAGAAAAATAAGGGTTTCATCTGGTTACACTCATCCCTAACAAATAGGGTTTAGTTACTCATGGCAGAGATACAAAAGATAAGGATTAAAGAAGAATTACAAGAATGATGCATGGATGATTCTTGATAAAACTGCTTCAATGGCGTTAGAAACGGCAGTCTTTGAGTTTCTATGCTAGGGCACAAGTCTCCCAACTTCCCAAGAGTCAAAAAGATCCAAAAAACAGCAAAAAATTGCGTTTTTATGATTGCTGATGCGCGTCACGCGCTCCAGGCGCGCAGGGCGCGCTCCAGGCACGCGTTGGCAGAGCTGAAACCTGTGAAATGCGCTCCAGGCGCGCAGCATCTGCTGTCTGACGTATTTTGCATTTTTCTCATCTTTCGAGTTTGAATTTGGTCCTGGTGTCTTCATGAAAGTTGTAGATATGGATTTTAGCTTTCATTAGTACTTGGATTGACTCCAATTGGACATCTAGAACTCCAGATATGGCTGAAATACTCCATATAGGTCATGTTGATTTCTCACCAAAATTCAGCACTGCACTAAAACAAAGTAACAACGCAAAACTACGAAAAATCTCTACTTAATTAAGCAAATAAGAACAAAAACATTTCATTAAATCAAATAACTAAAATCAACAAAATATATTAAATAACTCATTAAATTAACTAATGATTAAAGATAAATAAGACTAAAATCAATAAAAATTATGCATATGATGAAGAGTCATCATGGGTCGATAATAATGGCATTCGGATTGATGAGTCAGGGTTCTTGCTTGTCGATTTTAATAGGGTGGGATACAAAGACGAGCCTTTTATTTTAGCGTCGCAACCTCAACAAGTGTTTTATGTCACTGATCCTGCTAATGATAAATGGTATGTTGTCCTATCGACCAATAAAATAAGTGATGATAACAATAATGATGAAGATGTTGGTAATGATATTTTATTTACAACATCACAACAACCACATGAAATTGATTCCACTAATGATGGTTTATATCTTAAAGATTATCATGATGAGGGAATTTGGATTAATCCATCGTTTCGTATTGTTAATAATGGACCAACAAATGTGAATCCCATCAGGAAAAGAAGAAGGACATCTTAATGTACATGTTTAATTGTTTTATATAAGCAGCCATGTATTTGATTTTCGGATTAATATATTTTCTACTTATATTTAGCTTGATTTGAGTGTTTTATACTAAGTTCTTGTAATTTAATATAAACTAGTAATTTACATGAACTAAACTGAATATAAATTAGTAATTTACATGAACTGAACTAAATTGAACTGAAAAAGAGCCTTATAAAAATAAAATAAGGAGGTCTTTAAGAGCGCTAATTTGAAAAAACGCTCTAAAAGACTTTTAAAAAAATAGTCAAATAAGATATGAAATCAAGGAGGTCTTTTACAGCGCTTATTCTACAAGTGCTGTAAACGATCCTTATAAAAATAAAATAAGGAGGCCTTTTAGAGCGTTTATTTGAAAAAGCACTCTAAAAGGCTTTTAAAAAAAACAGTCATATATCATAAGAAAACAAGGAGATCTTTTACAGCGCTTATTCTACAAGCGTTGTAAAAGATCCTTATAAAAATAAAATAAAGAGGTCTTTTAAAGTGCTTATTTGAAAAAGCGCTCTAAAAGGCTTTTAAAAAAAATAGTCATATAACATAAGAAAACAAGGAGATCTTTTACAACGCTTATTCTACAAGCACTGTAAAAGATCCTTATAAAAATAAAATAATGAGGCCTTTTAGAACGCTTATTTGAAAAAACGCTTTAAAAGGCTTTTAAAAAAAACAATCATATAACATAAGAAAACGATGAGGTCTTTTACAACGCTTATTCTACAAACGCTGTAAAAGATCCTTATAAAAATAAAATAAGGAGGCCTTTTAGAGCGCTTTTGCGCTTATTAGAAAAAGCGCTCTAAATGTTTTTTAAAAAAAACAGTCATATATCATAAAAAAAAAAAAAGTCTTATATAGCGCTTTTCCCACAAGCGCTGTAAAAGAGCCTTTTAAAAATAAAATAAGGAGACCTTTTAGAGCGTTTTTCCAACAAGCGCTGTAAAAGGCTTATGTGTTTTAGAGCGCTTTTCCAACAAGCGTTGTAAAAGGCTTATAAAAAAGGGTTGTAATAGGGTTTTATATATAACAGTAACCCGCTTCAGTTTCCTCTTCATTACGTACACTTCACTATCATCTCCTCTTCATCATTCTTCTCTTCCTTTGCGAACCCTATCATCTCTTCCATTACGAACCTTATTTCCACGATAATCTCTACCTGTTCGAACCATATTTCCATCCACGATCATCTCTCCCATTACACACCATATCTTTTCATTGAAATACATAACCCTCATTACGTATTTCTTCGAACCATTTTACTAAGAATCATATTTCTGCGAACCCTCATTTCTGTGCATTACGTATTTCTTCGAACCCTCACTATTCAGGTATTGATGTTATTAATTTTTTGTTATCACTAAAATGCATGTTGAGCTTGTTGAAGTTATATTGAACTACATGTTGAACTTGTTGTAGATAAATGGATACCACCAAAGATTTAGATTGTCAAAATGAGGAAGTTGTCAACACTAAGACTTACGAAAATGAAGTCAAACATGGTGCAACCATAATGCAAAAGGTCATAAAAGTAAGGAGTAGTGGCATAAAATTTGAGGTATACTATACTCTGTTTGCTATTTATATTTTATCTTATTTGAAAACATGTACTTACTATATGAGTTTATTAGGTTGGATGGAATAAAAGTGGTCAGCTAATTGACCCCAACAGTTCCATGTTTGTAAGTTACATTGGGGCTGTTGTTCGTCAGAATATCCCCATTACCATTGATGATTGGAGAGATAAGGCGTTGAAGGATGCGAAAGATATACTGTGAAATGATATACAAGTAACTTTTCTGATCCATTCTTTTGTCATTTATAATTTTTTCCATTGTAATACTTTACTCTTTACTCAAACTATATATTTATTTCGTTTGCAGACTGCTTTTGTTCTTGATGAGGTGAGAAAGAATTATATCTTGAGAGTTGCCGAGAAAATACATCGGGGTTTTAGATCTCACCTCTCAAATTTCTATCTAAAAGATAGTGAAGGAAATATGAATGTTGAAGCTCCAAGAATATATAAACATTATATATCAAATGAAGAATGGAGTACATTTGTATCAAAATGTTCGGGCCCCGCGTTTGTGGTAAGTGATTAATTTATTAGCATTTGCGTTTGATAATTCATATTCATTGTGTATTTTAAATTTTTACACGATTGTTATTTTTTTTATATAGAATATAAGTACGGCAAATCACGAGAGGACAAAATATTCGATGCACCCATACAAAAAATCACGTATGGGATATGCATGTCTAGAGCAAAGACTTGTAAGTAATTAAACATTACTTTTATATAATGAGGGAATTTGTATTATAAATTATAGTTTCTAACTAATATTTTGTTTATGATCTTAATGAATAGCGACAAGACACCCAATTCGATCAACCGTTGGGTCGTCATATATTGTGGAAGGAAGCTCGTGTAAATAAGGATGGAGTGATTGATAACGAAAATGTTCAAAAAGTAATAGAACTTTGTGTAAGTATATTATCACTTTAATAATTTTTAATATTGTATTTTATCACTTGATGAGGTACATTTAATTAATTGAAATGTATGTTTAATTGATATGTATATTTAATTGCTGATTTTTTTTTTCTGCTCATAACTTTAATTTCACATTTATATTTAGATTCTGAAAGAGCCTAAAGGGAATAATAAAAAGATTCTAAAAAACGAGTCAATTACATCGCCCGAAAAGGTTTGTCACATTTATTCTCTAAGGTTTGTCATTTTTTCAGATTCAATTGACGAACATTTAACCTCATTTTTTTAGATTCAATCAAATAAACCACCCACACAGCAAAATAAAGTCGGCAAACCTCAAAAATTGGAGGATAATAAAGCTGGCAAACTACAAAAGTTGGAGGGTAATAAAGTTGCCAAAGTTGTAGCTAAAAAACTGGATCAGGGACAATCAATCGTTGTTGCTCCTAAAATAAGTTAGCCATACCTTGCTAAATGCGGGGCGTGTCTTGACATCCAAGTAAAAAGAAATACGGGCAGCAACAACGATTTACGCATCATAACCATGAATAAAATTATATTCGGAAATGAGTATGAAGAAATTCTTGAAAAGGAGCACATATACGAACTTCTCAACCATAAGGAGTTGAGTGCTACTGTCATCAGCTTGTACATTAGGTAAAAAAAAATACTTTTAATTGCATTTATTGGTAATTAATCTAAGTTGAAGGTTTTTGTATGAGAAGTTGGTGTGCTCGCGCAAATTGTCAAATAGATTTTTATTCTTGTCTCCGCATAAGTTTTCGATGTGTAAACTCGATCCAGTGAATGTAAAGAAATACATTGTAGATATGTTATTAGGAAATATAGAGAAGAATAAGTTGTTCTTTACACCATATAATTCAGGGTACATAATTATATATTATTTATTTATATCTTTTTTAATTTATGAGATCTTAATTTATTAGTTGCGCAAACAAAATTGCCAACCAAATTTTTGTTGTTGTAGGGCACATTGGGTGCTATTTGCAATCAATGCGACCTCTGAAGTTATATACTATTTGGATCCCTTGCACGACAATTACAACAATCACTCTGATATAAAGACTATGTTCGACACGTAAGTAATATTCATTTATTTCTTACATACATACATATATATATATATATATATATATATATATATATATAATGTGTTTATTAATGTTATAATAATCAAATTTATTTATTCGACAGTGCTTTACAAGTTTTTCGAGCTCAAAGAGGTGCTACAGTGTTGAAGCAAAAGTCTAATAACATCACATGGATTCCAATAAAGGTTTGAAATATATGCCTTTAAATTTTCATTTACAAATATATGCCTTTACAATCAATGAACAAATATTTTATTGACTTATATGTTTTATTTTATAGTGCCCTCGTCAAACTAACAACATCGACTATGGGTACTATGTATTGCAATTCATGAAGGAGATTGTTGATAGGAATCAAACTATTATCCCAGAAACGGTACAGTATTTTTATTATTTGATTTTCATATATAAATTATGTATATATTTGTTTCTAACTTATTTTATGTTCAATTTTTATATTGCACAGTACTTTGAAATTTCAGTCCAACATACTCTGAGAAAGATCTAGTTGAGTTAAAGGAAGACTGGTGTCAATATGTGCTTGAAATGAAAATTATTTGATTTTCTGGGAAATAGCATGCTGCAAGGGATCCGAATATATGGTAGCTAGTTATGTTCTGTATAGGATAAGTTAGTTATATGTATATGAATAGGGCACAGTATCTGAATATGTATATGAATATGTGTTGTTGTACAAATATCTAAATATGTATATGTAGTGAAGTTATATATGCATATGAATATGTTCTCTTTTTGTGTACTAAATATATTCTCTTTTTGTGTTCTGAATAAAGTTAAGTTATATAGTTCTGTTTTTGTGTACTGATTGTGTGAACTGATTCTGAATATGTATCTGAATATGTTTTGTTGTTGTGTGAACTGATTGTGAACTGATTCTGGATGAAAATAATTTTGGAAACAAAATTAAAAGACAACGCTTTCTAAAAACATGCCATAAAAAACCAAAAAGCGTTTTTTAAAAATTTAATTTACAACTTTTTAAATAAATAAATAAAAAATTGTACCTTTTACAACACTTTTTTAAAAAAGCGTTGTAAATGATCACCTTTTACAGCGCTTATTTGAACAAGCGTTGTAAAATGTGCATTATAATGCATATACTGAGTGCATATTTTACAGCGCTTACATGAAAAAGCGCTGTAAAATGTGAATTATAATGCATATATTGAGTGCACTTTTTACAGTGCTTATTGAAAAGAGCGTTGTAAAATGTGCATTATAATGTATATATTGAGTGCATATTATACAACGTTGTAAAATGTGGCAGTATAATGCATATATTTGGTGCACATTTTACAGCGCTTATTTAAAAAGCGTTGTAAAATATGCACCCAATATATGCATTATAATGCACATTTTACAACGCTCTTTTCAATAAGCACTATAAAAGGTGCACTATAATGCATATATTGGGTGCACCTTTTACAGCGCTTTTTAAATAAGCGCTGTAAAATGTGCATAACATGCATGCAATATATCTACATGTTTTATAGCGCTTTTTGATTTTTAAAAGGCGTTGTTGTATCTTTTTACAACGCTCGATTCTGCAGTGTTTTTTTTTTTTTTTGAAAAAACGCTGTAATTGCTTAAAAAAAGTGTTGTAAAATTCTATTTTTCGCGTAGTGGATTTTTATTTAAAGTGAATAATTTTACAGCGCTTGTGTAATAAGCGCTCTAATAGGTCCTTTAATTATGTGAAAGCACAAGACTTTTACACCGCTTGTAACCAAAGCGCTCTAATAGGTCATTTAATTATTTAAAAGCGCATGTCTTTTACAACGCTTGTAAAAAAAAGACTCTAATAGGTCATTCAATTATTTGAAAGCGCAAGTCTTTTACAGCGCTTGTCCAAAGAGCACTGTAAAATCTATGTAACATCAGGTGGGAACACTATATTTTACCACACTTGTTTTTAAAGTGCTGTAAAAGCTATGTAACATCAGGTGGGAGCGCTATATTTTACCACGCTTGTTTTTAAAGCGCTCCAAAAACGCTGTAAAACATTATGTGAGAGCGCTTCATTTTACAGCGCTTGTGTACAAGCGCTGTAAAAGCCTTGTAAACATTATGTGCAAGCGCTATATGACCCTACAACAGTGCTTTTTCCACATCGCTTGTCAAAAAAGTGCTCTTATATCCTTCTTTATTTTTATAATATATTTACAACAACACTTATATTTAATAAGTGTTGTAAAAGACATGCTATAAAATGTTATTTTTGGCGTAGTGATTTTTTAAATTTTAGATACAACTTTGAAGTTGATAAAAAAAATATTTAAAACTTTACTTTGTTGTGTTTCTTGTAATATTGCGAGTCAAGAACATAACTATGTTGCATAATTTGTTTATGGAATCGGTCAAATTGATCGTGTTAAAATTGCGAATCCTGGTTTTTTATATGAGTCTAGTAAAGTTGATTACATAAGATTCTTTTGTGGATAAGGTGTCAATACAACTCAAAGAAAGCATTTGTTATCAACAAGGTTGAATTATCCATGATTCTCTATCAAAGTTCCACGACCCAAACATCATCGAAGTGGAAGTTTTCATAGGACTGCTACAAATATTGTATTGTTAATATCTACATGCAAATCAATTATAACAGCCCCTAAAGATCTCAATATTTGAATATCATTCACTTCACTAGGAGAAAAATAGATATATACACTCACTATAAATGGTAAACTACAAAAGTCTATTGGGCCAGTTTCATTGATTATGGATGATGGTAAATTTCAAGTGTGGAGCCCAACCATTGTTTTTGAAGATAGAGCATAGAAAAGCACGAGTGACAATTTATATTGCATCAAATGCCACACACTACTAGAAATAGTTGTTTGGAAATTTATATATAGACCGAAATAAACCATTCACAATAGAAACTGATTTAAAGACTAAATAGTAGAAATTATTGAACAAACATCCAATTTAGAAATCAATATAACATTCACAGAAAAATCGATCTCTAAATATAATGGTAGCAAAAATAATGACTAACTAACCATCAATTTAGTGACTAGTTATGTCACAATAGATTAGCAACTAGTGGTTAATCAATTAATTTAAATTAATCTCCAAATCAGTTTCTAAATGATTAATGAATAATTTTTATAATTTTGCGACCGAAGTTTCGATCTCCAAAAACCAATCTTTCTGGTAGTCACATTTCTCATAGATGACATGTACTAAAGGGATTTGATATTGTTACTAGTAAGTAATAGCTAATTCAACAATAGATATAGTTATAAGTTTAAGGGTTGGAGAGTAAATTGGTTTTGATTAATGAACATAAATAAATTAATATTAAAGATAAATATTGGATATAAACAGTCAGATAAACACATTGGAATTATATTTCATGAATTTCGCTCTTTGTGTCCTAATAATTAACATACATGTTCGCTATTACACATTAATAACATCATCATCACTAATCAAGAATCAGTAATTTCTTAGAGCATCTCCAATGGTAGAAAAATGAGTTCGTCCGCCAGCGTGTAATTACTTAAAATTCAGTTTTTGGCGAGTTCACCGTTGGAGATGTGCCAAGTTGTCATCACAATTCTCTCAGGAAGGAACAATACTTTCATCACAATTACCTTTTTTTTAATTAATTTACGAATAATAATAAATGTATGACTGTTAGTGGTGGACCCTATTTAATGAATTCGTGATCCCAAAATGAATGAGTTATTCCAAAATGATATGGCATAGTTGATCCCATTTAATGAATTCATATTGAGTTCACAGTTGGAGATACTCTTATTGAGTTGAGAAACCAACATTCTTTCCTAAACATTGATTCCTTGAATATAACAAATAAGTTTGCATTAAACACTAATTATTTACTATTATTAAACCTAATTTTATTCCGAGAAATTAGATTCAATAGATGATTTATCTTAAATTAAGATTCAAAGAATATTTTTCAATAAAACTTCAAATCAAAGATCAAATAATAGGTGATCAAGCTATAACAAGCATGTAGCACAAGGATAACTCATTAAAAGTGATGTATAACTGAAATATATATATATATATATATATATAATTTTATTGGAACGAACACATGTGCTTTCATTGGACAGTCAAGAGACGTCCCATAAAATCACTCGGCCTCAATAAAGAATCCTAATACCTAATGGGTCAAATTACTCAATAATTAGCACAAAGAACACTTAGAAATTTTCCTAGTGATACAGTTTCGAATCCACAAAATATTGTCAAAGCCAAGACAACGAGGAATGCAAAGGTAATTGAACCAGCACCAGCTAAAGCCAAACAAGATTGTTTTAGTGTTATTTATCTTTAATCATTAGTTGATTTTAGTTGATTTAGGGATTTATTCGATATAGTTTGCTGATTTTAGTTCTTGAAATTTGATGAAATGTTTATGTTCTTAGTTTCTTGATTAATTAGAGATTTTTCGTAGTTTTACATTATTTCGTTAGTTTTAGTATGGCTGAATTTTGGTGAGAAATAAATATTATCTATATGGAGTAATTCAGTCATATCTAGAGTTGTAGATGTTGAATTGGAGTCAAATCAAGTGCAAATGAAAACTAAGATTCATAACTACAACTTCCATGAAGACACCAAAATCAAATTCAAACTCAAAAATGGAGAAAAATAAAATAAATATCATATAATAGATGTTGTGTGCCAGAAGCGTAAACGCTTGCACCTAAGGCGCATCTCTACAATATTTTCACTTCTTGTCTCTGTCCAGGAACACCTGGAGCGCAAATGCTTGTGCTTGGGGCGCATGAAGATTTTGTTTCTACTCACCCAAATACACTATATTGTTGTGCAAACTGTATTCCACCCTACCCAACATACTTTCTTTGAATTGAAATTCATTCACCCCCAAATGATACTTCTTTTGTAAATAAATATTTTAGGGAGAAAACACAAATTGTATAAAATATATATATTTAATTATAAAATATATCTTATAATACTTATGTGATTGATAAAATTTTAGTTTCACTACACTAACTAAGCTTATCTTTTTACTTGAGGACAAATTTAATTATATCTAGACTCTTAAAAAGATGTATGCATGGCGGCAAATTTATATTAAACTTTTATTTAAATTTCAAAATAACGGTATTTGCAAATTTAATTTTAAAAATAAAAAATTATGAAAACTATTAAATGGCAAAAAGTTTACTACCAAGATACATAAAATTGAAGTCTCTCCAAAATAGGTGCTCATAATATTTTGTTTGCATTCTTGTTTATCATTAATTAATGAGTGTTTAGAAATTTTTTAAATTTATGTTTGTATTTAAATTTTTACTTCACTTAATGTAATTAATTGCAATAAAATTTAAATTTTTAAATTAACTATCTTATACAAATTCCATTTTTATTTTTCTTGTAAACTACGCTTTCACAAATATCTCTAATAAAATTGTAGACGCTATACAACTCCATTCTAGAAACTAAGAATCATCTCGACAAACAATATTAACTAACCTTTTTTAATTTCAATTCATTAACACACATGTAATTTCATTAGGATAAAAATTTAACTGTAATAAAATTTTGATTTTCTTAAATTCGTTTAAACACGTGGATTCGCAAAATGGAATTTGTCTGTCCCTAAATACTTTTGTTCTTCTTCTCTGTCCAATTTTTTATATATAAAATCAAGTATACTATAGTTGTGTTTTTATAATTTTTTATACATGTTGTTTTTGACATTTAATTTTTGTTTTCTTATCTTTTCATGTTAAGTTTATGTTCTCTATATATTTGAAAGAAAACACTGAAGTTAATGAAGTAAATATATTTTTTAAGGTTTAATATCTTGTAATTGTAAATGAATTATTTATAATATTTTATTCATATCATAGATAAATATAAACTGCATGAAATTAATGAAGAATACATAAATTATTCATAATAAACATCATTAAATATTAGATTTTAATAAAATAATAAAATCTTAAAAGTCGGTCAACATATAAAAAAACTTAATATGATAATTTGAAGTTTGAACAGTATTAGTGACTAAATATTAAAAATATATTTTAAAGATTATAACTTTGTTGTAAATAAGTGCACATTATTTTGACATATCATTCAATATAACATATTCATTTTGTGTTTCTTTACAAATCAAGTTTGGCTAAAATGGAAACTATGTTGAGGCTGATTTTCAAGTTTCTCGGTGAAAAAATCGAGAAAAATTTAAAAAAAATTGCAATTGTGACACTCATCTTTTAATATTTTTACTACTTTTAGCTACATGTTAAGTGTCACCAATTATCACTTAAAAGAAAATGAGATATACCTACTGTGATTAACCGTAGGTAAAGGATGTAAGAAAAATATTTCCTTTTTTCATTTAATTTCTCATTTCCCCCAAATCAAAATCTGTTTACTTTTCATTTTTACCCAAATTAAAGTCTCTTCTACTTCTACCATTCTTTCACTCCTATCATAGAATCCCAAGCTAATCCTAATCAAACCCTAATCAAGCAATAAAACCCTACCCATGTCGATTAGAAAATTACAGTGAGCTTGCATGTGGTAGTATGAGCAGTGGAGCTCACGAAGTTGCACTTGATTCGTGGATAGTGCAATCACCGGAAGCGGAAGCGAACACATCGGCATGACGAGGATTCCAAACGGAGGAATAGACACAGTTAGCGTGTTCTTTGAAAGTGCGAACGGAAGTTGGACGATCTGAGAGTCCATAATTTGACGGTATCATCCCATGAACCGGAGAGGAAAGAGTCACGGCAAACGGGGTTGAGCGGTGGCGACAGCTATGCGGTTTCCGTAGAATGGACTGAACTTGACGGAGTAACCGTTGAATGGGGTTTTGAAAACCGGCATCATTTTGAGAATCTGAGTTTGGTTAGGTGAAAGAGTGATTGTTATGTGTTTGATGTTATGCGCCTGAGGTTGGTTCTCTTTGATTCGTCATATGTTTGTCAATAAGGTGTTTAAGGATTGTGTGAAGGAGTCCTTATTCGCACCTCTTCATTTTAACGGTGATGGGTGATGTTGGGATACCACCAAATTTGATGTCACTTAACTCAAATGGAATGTGAAGGCAAATTGGGGGGAACGGAAAAAGATGTATACAACATGAAGAACAAGTACTCGTATGTCTTAAAGTCCAAAATCGGAGAGGGTTCTTTCTCCACAGTGTAGAAAGCTGAACAAACACCCACTCGTCAACATGTTGCGATCAAACAGGTGTTTCTCTCTAAACTCAACCCTCGCCTCAAAGCTTCTTTGGACTGCGAGATCCATTTTTTGTCCTCTGTTAACCATCCCAATATTGTTCGTCTTCTTCACTTATTCTATGTCAGAGAATCCTCTTTTTTGTTTAATTAAAAATATGTTTATAACCTTAGATTTTTTTTTTTTATGTTACTTAGGGTGTTGATGAATGTGTTTACTTGGTCCTGGAGTTTTGTGCTGGAGGGAATCTCGCTTCTTATATTCGATCTCATGGAAGAATTCAACAGCTAACCGCTAGAATGTTCATGCAACAGCTTGTTATGGTACTTAGCTTTTTATCTTCATTCTTTGTTATTGCTCATTCTATTCAATTCAATTCAATTATCAATTATGTTATGTAGGCTCTGCTCTAAAACTACTACACTCTCATGGCATCATTCTAATATTCAATTAACCTGAATAAAAATGTCATCATTTGTTATTAAAGTTTTAGTATGATGATTCTGAATTATTTGTTATTAAAATGTCAGGTCATTGCATTAGATGTTTAATTGTTGAGATTAAGTTATTTGATTTTCATTGGAAATGATAACGTGACACAGGGTCTTGCTGCTGAACCAAGTTCTGGTTTGCCAATGGCTTCTCCAAATGCTGACAAACTGTCAGGTATCCTGATTATTTTGACTTCACATCCCTAATCTATAGTTTAACCATTTTGATTGAGGTGTTTACAGACAGATTGTTAGAGTATATTATATGATATATATGAAGAACATTGTCTCCCTATAGAACAATGCATAAACACTAAATTATCTCATTCTCTCAAAAATAATTCTAGAAAACTGCAGCAATGTTGTAATACAACATAAGTACTAATACAAAATCACAAAATTGCAGTAGTGTTGTAATTTATCTGTCTTTGAATCCTGTTTGATGATAAATTACTTTCATTGATGATATCTTGTTTCATTAGTGAAGTTCCTTGGAGTTATTATGATAGCATACTTAGTGAAATGATTAATTATTGTGGTATATATTCCTTAAAGTTGCAAATTGGATATGCTGAGCAAACTCTCTTACCTGCACTAGGCCAAGCTGCAGTGTACACTGAAGAACGTCCCTCCAACAACTTCCCCACTGCAGCTGGACTGGCTTCATCAGCTGCTGGTTTTGCTTGTCTTGGTTGGTAATACATTTTCTACTGATTTTTTTAAGCTTTCTTTCATTCATTAGTTATTATGAGTACCAAAACAAATTGGAATTCGTTAGTCGTTATCGGCTAATACTTTTGCAGTCTTCAACCATTTCACCAAATTGCAAAACCATTGGCAGTTTGCACATTCAATTAAATATGCTCCCGGCTCTATGGATTTGCAAACTTGTCATTTTGGTACTCCTTTAAAGGAATCAAACATGACATCTGATGCATACAAGGAGGTAGTCCTTCAGGCAAAAGAACATATCAAAGCAGGAGATAGTTTCCAGCTTGTATTAAGTTAGAGATTTGAACAAAGAACATTCGCTGATCCATTTGAAGTCTATAGAGCATTGAGAGTTGTGAATCCAAGTCCATATATGACTTCTTCGCAGGTTTATTTCTATGTAACATATAAAAATACTTCATTTGGTAAAGTCAATGTTCATCTCTTTCATGTTTTGATGATGATCATGTTTTTTGTAAACAGGCTAGGGGATGTATTTTGGTTACTTCTAGTCCAGAGATTCTTGCGTGTATTAAGAATGTATGTTTTCGTACATAGTTAGATTAGATTTTTAAATTAATTGATACTTCTTACTTGGTCACTTGAATGTTTATCACAAATCTTAATGGAAGAAACATTAGAAGTGAATAGTTATCATGATCTTGTCGTGAACAGAAGAAGATTGTGAACCGTCCGTTGGTTGGGACATGTAAAAGGGGAAAGACTCTAGAAGAAGATGAAAAGTTATCAGCGCAGCTCCTGAAAGATGAAAAGCAACGTGCAGAGCATGTAATGCTGGTTGATTTGGGACACAATGACATTGGAAAGGTTTGTCATATACTTTCACTTTAACCCAGTTACATTATGTTCTTATGCAATAGTTTACACTATTATTTTGTATATTTAAATAAATATTGCACTCTTAACAAAAATTATGTTTGTAGGTCTCAAAAAGTGGTTCTGTTAAAGTTGAGAAGCTTATGGATGTTGAAAGATATTCCCATGTCATGCAGATAAGCTCAAGGGTGATAATCTTTTCTTTTTAGATAAGAAAATATTTATCAAATACATTCAGCATACTAGATAATATTTAATTCCATGTAAATATTTAAAGGGTACGGAAGAGCTGCAAGACCATTTGACCTGCTGGGACCCCCTTTGCGCTGCGTTGCCTGTTGGAACTGTCAGCGGAGCACCAAAGGTTCATAATTTTCTTTGCTCCTTTTTGTCCTTAAATATATTTATTTTACTGTCAATTTCAGTCTTCCACAGCTTCATTCTTATGCAATAACCGGTAAATGGAGGTGAGGGCCATGCAATTAATCGACGAATTGGAGGTGGCAATGCAAGGGCCTTATATCCAGGGGATTTGGATACATTTCTTTCTCAGGCATCATGGACATTGCTCTAGCCCTGAGGACATTAGTATTTCCAACCGGAACAAGGTACGACACAATGTACTCATACAAAGACCTAAACCAACGGCGCCAGTGGATTGCGTACCTTCAAGCTGGTGCTGGTTTAGTTGCTGACAGCGACCCTGCGGATGAGCACTAAGAGTGTCAAAACAAATCTGCTGCTCTTGCTCGATCCATCGACTTGGCAGAGTCTGCATTTGTTGATAAATAGGATAAGAACTATTATATTTAAACGTATTATATTTATTATTATTATTATTATAATTTTTAAATGATTTTTAGGTATTACAAAAAAAAAATATATATATATATATATATATATATAAAAGCAATATGCACTTATTTGTAGACAGGGGTAGAATATGTAAAATAGCAAAATTGAAATATTTAGACATTAACGATGTTCAAACCTTAATATCTTTATACCATTTTATCTATTTTTTCTTAAGTATTTAATACCTTAATTTTTTATTAAGCTCAAATTTAAAATAATATTTATAAATAATGAGTTTTGTATTCTACATTAATTTCACCTACTGCTATTTCTCTATGCATATGAATATAATAGTAAAACTACTTATTTTACAATTATAAAATATATTATCTTAATTAATCAAATAATTGTACTCAAGTTGTTAATAAATTTTAGAAAATGACTAATTGTTTAGCACAATTTGAATTCGAATCCTAACTGAAACAACTATTGATCAAATTTTACTTACATATCAATCAAACTCCAGATTACTAGTACCTCTTTTTTCTGAAAACTATAAAGTTAAAAAAATTATCTTTAACTCTTTATGATAATCAATAATCAAATTAAATATCATAATTAATACATGAACGAAATGACAGTTCTTAACAAATGTTTGAGATTAATTAAGTGATAATGAGACGAAAACTAAGTTAAACTTCGAAGCAATCACATGTCCTATTTCTGAAAGTGTCATCCAATTATTTATAGTTGTAACTTGTTCAACATATATGCTAAGTATAAGTTTTTGAACAAAAACTTTTTCACAAAATATTATCGTAATGAAACATGAACTCTTGAAGCTCTACCACATAATGTTGACGAATGAATGCACAAAAGTTATCACTCATATCAAATAGACTTACAACTGTACGATATTCACAATTCCCATCATCACCAGTTAACGTGAATAATATCATCTATGAATTTATGAATTTTAATTGCCAACCAATCGTTGAAGGGAAAAATTCTATGTTGTTGAACCTTATTGATCGATGGTCAAAGTGTAAGCTTTTTAACTGATGATCGAGGTTGTTGTACTTTACTAGATGTTATAGTGTTATATGCATTTGTGCCACTGTATCGAACACTTGCATCCACATATTTCCACCAAGATGGATCACGCTTGGTTAATTTATCTCTTTTTGAAACCTTATTTTTGCCATTTTTTGGCACACCCTTAGTTTTAACATTATCAACAAATGGACATATTTAACGCTTGGTTTTATTAAATATAATGTTCTTTATCTTCTCCTCTAGACATGCATTTTCTCATGTGAGCAAAAAACAAATCTTGTTTGGATTAAATTTATGTCTAAATATTTTAAATTAAATATTACATCAAGTATAGTAAATATATATTTTGATGTTTAATATCTCATAAAAACACTTTAAGATGTTATATTTCAAAATTATAAATATGATACTAATTACAATATTTTATTCATAGGCATAGATAAATATCCAATAGGTGGCATGAATGAAGAATAAATTTTTTCTTAAAAAATATTATTAGAAATTATAACCTAATAAAATATATTATGCAATCAATTAACAAATAGATAAAAAAAAATAGTTAATATGATAAAAATAATTATAATTTGCCAAGCATCCTCGAAAAACGATTTAGTTTCTACTCACCCAAATACACTACATTGTTGTGCAAACTGTATTCTACCCTACCCAACATACTTTCTTTTAATCGAAGTTCACACACCCCCAAATGATACTTCTTTTGTAAATAAATATTTTAGGGAGAAAACGTACAATTGTATAAAATATATAATTAATTTTAAAATATATCTTATAATACTTCTGTGATTGATAATAATTTTAGTTTCACTCACTAACTAAGCTTATCTTTTTACTTGACGACAAATTTATATCTAGACTCTAGAAAAGATGTATGCATGGCGACAAATTTATATTAAATTTATATTTATTTAAATTTCAAAATAAAGGTATTTGCAAATTTAATTTTAAAAGTAAAAAATCATGAAAACTATTAAATGGAGAAATTTATAGTTTTTTATTTTGCTATAATGGCAAAAAGTTTATTAGCAAGATCCATAAAGTTGAAGTCTCTCCAAAATAGATGCTCATAATATTTTGTTTGCGTTCTTGTTTATCATTAATTAATAAGTATTTAGAAATTTTTTAAATTTATGTTTGTACTTAAATTTTTATTTCACTTAATGTAATTAATTGTGATAAAATTCAAATTTTTAAATTAACTAATACAAATTCCATTTTTATTTTTCTTGTAAACTAAACTTTCACAGATATCTCTAATAAAATTTTAGACACTATACAACTCCCTTCTAGAATCTAAGAATCATTTGGACAAACAATATTAACTAACCCTACACAATATTAGCTCAGATAAAAATCATAATACTGCAGTTGTTTTGGCTACTTGGTGGGATTCCTCTTTAATTTCAATTCATTAACATCCATGTAATTTCATTAGGGAAAAAATTTAACCGTAATAAAATTGATTTTCTTAAATTCGTTTAAACACGTTGATTCGCAAAATTGAATTTGTCTGTCCCTGAATTGTTTTGTTCTTCTTTACTGTCCAATTTTTTATATATAAAATTAAGTATACTATAGTTGTTTTTTGTAATAATTTTTTATACATGTTTTTGACATTTAAAATTTGTTTTCTTATCTTTTCATGTTAGGTTTATATTTTATATATATATTTGAAATAAAACACTGAAGTTAGTGAAGTAAATATATCTTTTAAGGTTTAATATCTTGTAATTGTAAATGAATTATTTTATAATATTTTATTCATATCATAGATAAACATAAACTGCATGAAATTACTGAAAAATACATAAATTATTCATAATAAACATCATTAGATATTATATTTTAATAAAATAATAAAATGTTAAAAGTCGGTCAACATACAAAAAAACTTAATATGATAATTTGAAGTTTGAACAATATTAATGACTAAATATCGAAAAAATATTTTAAAGATTCTAAATTTGATATAAATAAGTGCACATTATTTTTTTGACATCCATTTTGTCTTTCTTTACAAACCAAGTTTGGCTAAAATGGAAATTACGTTGAGGCTTATTTTCAAGTTTCTTGGTGAAAAAATAAAAAAAAATTGTAATTTTTTTAAAATATGGGTCTATAGACTCATTAAATCGACAAAATTTTAAGAGATTTTTAGTGTTGAGAGTTTTTTTTTTTTTGGACCTCTTAAATTATAAATTTTTTTATCTGTCCAATATGTAGACTAAAGTCAACAATTAAGGAGTTTACCAAATTGACATGTTTATTTGTAGCTATTGCATGCATGTGCTCTTGTTGTTGGCAATGTACAAGGTAAATATAATCCTTGTTGTAACCCTGTATGGCCATGTGACCCAGTCCGGCTAGACCTCCATGTTGCACCCCATGAGAAGCCCTTAAACTTTGTAGCCCATTGATAATTGCTACACCAATCATTATGTACTTGAGAAAAATCATCTCATTTAAAATAATTAATAAGATTGGTAAATAAGTCATATATTATTATTCTCTTCTATTTTCTACCTTTATTTGACTATTTTGTGTATGGTTATTTAAAAATAAATAGCACTGCAAAAAAATATATTTATCTTAATATATCTACATCATATTAGATCTTAAATATTTAATACTTGAAAAAAAATGATATTTTAGAATTTGTCATCTTCTAGTTATGGTAGATTTTGTGTATTTTGTACAATTTTAATGGTTATAGTAAAGAGTCAATTTGTCATTTGTTTGTTATTTTGATGTTCAAATTTTTCTTCTCTAAAAAAGAATCAAATTAATATATTACTCTTTTGATTTTATCTCTCCAAAATTTGTACAACTTTTTGTTCTAATTTGCTATACCTCTTTTGTTATCTTTGCAAATTTGTTGTTTACTTATATTGAAAATTTACAACTTAAAATTTTGATATACAATTAAATATTATATTTAATATATCAATTTAAATTATAATAATTCGACACTCCGTACTTTTTCTTGAAGCTCTGCACTAATTGATGCCAAGAATACATTAAATCCTAGTCGAGCTTTAAAATGGGTGCCCTGTTAACTGTCTTAATGGAATTAACCTACACTCCACAAGTCAAGTACAACCGGATCATGTAAAAAAAATATCACTTTTAGTCCCCCACTTTTTAATTTTAACAATTTTTCTTTTTATATTTTGAAAATAACACCTTTGACCTTATAACTTTATCCTCTTTTGAAAATTGATAGATCCATTGATTTTGACCAAATCAAAGCGGACGTAAATCAATATTTTTTACTACCCAATACAATGCAAAATAATTTTAATTAAAAAATGAAAAGATAAAAGATAGTAGGAAGAAACATCGCTAAGAATGAGAATGTTCTATTCGCAAAAGTATTCAAAGTTGTCATATATTTTATTGTTAACTGATTTCGCTTGTCTGTTGGTATTCTAGTGAGACTTAAAACTAAAATATCATGGTTGATAGCTAAGACAATCTCTACCAAAATGTTGAAAACATAAGTGCAAATTATATGTTAGCAAGCCAAATAAAAGATGCTCTTCTAAACTCAAGAGCTCTTGAAGTTGTTGACCTTCTTCCATCAAACAATAAAGATGATAAAAACACTTTACGAGTTGAAAATATGTATTAATGTGTCCTCCATTTTTTTTGTCACAAATAAATAATTTAAAACTAAATTAATATCCAACATAGTATTTGATAATAAAAAATATTGATTTATGTCACTTTAACTTGGTCAAAATTAAGGGGATTATTAATTTATAAAAGTGCATAAAGTTATGAGATCAAAAGTGATATTTTGAAAATTTAAAAATTAAAAGAAAAAAACTCTTTTAACCACAAAAAAATATATAGAATATTGAAAATTAACTTTTTTTTTTCTTTCAAATTTCCAAGTAGTTTCATAAAAGTTAATCACTCTATATCATCATATTATA
>JBBPBT010000498.1:3092739-3107414 GCA_037974875.1 Cicer bijugum
ATTATATACCAAAAGGAGTAAGTTTATTGCATTATCAACCAGAAGCAATTTTCTTCTTCATTTTTCTATTATTGCCGTCACTTTTTTCTTTTTTCTACTTCTTCCTTTTGGGGCACTCTTGCTTTCTTTTTCTAACATAACGATTTCAAATTCTTTTCTTTTTATTTATTTTTCATCACATGGACTAATTCAATAAAAACACTTTGTTCTTTTTTACTTTTTCTAACAACAATAACAACAATAATAATAATAATAATAATAATAATAATAATAATAATAAT
The DNA here is from genome assembly GCA_037974875.1 of Cicer bijugum. Lineage (NCBI taxonomy): Eukaryota > Viridiplantae > Streptophyta > Magnoliopsida > Fabales > Fabaceae > Cicer > Cicer bijugum. Next base: position 3,093,021 of record JBBPBT010000498.1, read on the forward strand.
AATAATAATAATAATAATAATAATAATAATAAGTGTACTACTGCATTACAATTGTAGATTGAATCAATTAATCCAACGGTTGTAGTTAGGAGACACTAAAAATTAAAGACATTGGTGCACCACTCTCTTGATATTGTCATTGTTGAGAGTTGGAGCTTCAACCATCTCTTAGTAATACAATTATTGAAATACATAACCAAATGAAGAAAAAAGTGTGTTTGTGAGAGTAACATATAATTAACAGTTTTCTTTATTTAATCAATATAATTTTATTTTTAATTAATTTTCGTTGTTTTATACTTAATATCGATATTATCTGTATATTTTATTGATTTTAATGATATGATTATGAGAGTAAAGTATATAATGAAATGAAAAGAAAAAAAAAAGTGTGCATATTGATACATGTATCCACGATAAGAGTGATATAAAAAGCTAAGAGACACTAAAAATTGGAGATTGAATCTCACATTCACACCCTATAAATACCCAAACCTTGCTTCACAAATTTCATCACTCCCCTTCTTCTAAATATCCTTTCATATTTGATATTTCATACAATTCCCACTTCACAATTATCATCCCCTCTCTTCATTTCATAGTAAATCTTCACTTCACTTCACAATTATCATCCCCTCTCTTCATTACATAGTAAATCTTCACTTCACTTCACAATTATCATAATTTCTCCAATTAATGTTATAGTCGTGGTAACCAAGTGCTAACTAGTTTCTTCCGAGTTCATAAAAAAAAGTGTTAACTTTCTTTTGTTTAAATCATTTTGTTTCTTTCCAACTTAATTTCCATGTATATATTATAACATTTTAATAGTTCGTTGGTATGTACATAAACAATTACTAATAACCATTTTTTGTTGTGTCGATACTAGCTTGACAATGGACGGTAGATTTTCTGTTGGTTTTTTGCTTCTCCTCATTACCCTTATTTCACTTTTTGTGAAATGTTACTCATCTTCTCAAGATGATGACCTAAAGGCAAATACACTTCACCATCTCCTTATGAAATTTTCATGGTTCACGTTTTTAGTGGATTAATTTGGCTGGGGCATTTATAATTTTAATGATAAATATGTTCACTTAAAAATGCAGACTTATATTGTGTACACCGGAAATAGCCTAAAGGATGAAACATCTTCATTGCTCCATTATAATTATTTGCTACAACAAGCTGCAAACAGGTTAAATTATTCTATTACATTTTTAGGCACTTAGTGGTTCAATAAATATAAGGGTAAGGCTAAGCAAAGGTCATATTTTATGATTTTCTTTCAGGTTAGAGACAAATTCATATAATATGATTTTTCTTTTATCCTGTTAGTTAACATTTTCAATTTATTTTTTATTATGCATATGTATCTTAACTTTTTGAATTGTCCATACTTTTGTCGATATTTAGAAACATAGTCAGCATGTAAAGTGATATAAAATTATAACAATGTTCTAAAATTATTAATAGAATTATATGTTAGTGTTTTGAGTCAACCAATCATGTTTCATTTTCACATGATGTTAATTGAAAATATACATTATCGAGTTTACTATATCCCATGTCAAGTTTAAAATTTTACTCCATAAACATTTGTCTTCCTTATCTAACCCATTTTTTTATTCACAATGTTAGTGACTCGATTCCAAAATCCATACTCCACCACTACAAGCGGAGTTTTAGTGGTTTTGTAGCAAAATTAACAGAAGAAGAAGCCAATAGAATGGCTGGTGTGTTAAGAAACTAATTTTTTTTCTATTAAAAAATCACTCATCCTCTTTTTGAATATTTATAAATTTGTTTAACGTGAAACTTGGTAATGTAGGACTTCCTGGGGTGGTATCTGTTTTTCCGAATGAAAAGAGTCACCTCCTTACGACTAGATCATGGGATTTTATTGGCTTTCCACAATATGTGGAAAGAGAAAACTATGAAAGTGACGTTATTGTTGGGGTGATCGATTCTGGAATTTGGCCAGAATCTGCTAGCTTCAATGATAAGGGTCTCAGTCCACCACCTGCTAAATGGAAGGGCGCATGCGAAACTACTTATAATTTTACCTGCAACAAGTAAAATTTTATGAATTCTTATAGTTGAATAGAGTAAATGGATGTCGGCTATTGAATGGAGATCAAATGTGTTTTATTTCAAAATCATGAAAATCCATTTGATCTCTACCCTGTATATGTCCGATATCACAAATGCTATTTAATATATTTCCTTATAATTTGTAGTATGATACCTTATTATAATTAAGTTGATATGTTGTTGTAGCAAAATAATTGGAGCCAGATGTTATTTACCCCCTCTGTTCGAACCCTTGAGCGAAACAGATATTGAATCTCCAAGAGATTCAATTGGCCATGGGACTCATACAGCATCAACTGCAGCAGGGAACCCGATTAGCAAGGCAAGCATGCTAGGCTTTGCAGAAGGAACAGTAAGAGGTGGAGTTCCATCAGCACGCATTGCAGTATACAAAGTGTGTTGGTTCCATGGGTGCAATGATGCAAATATCCTTGCTGCATTTGACGATGCGATTGCAGATGGTGTTGATATCTTATCAGTCTCAATTGGAAAAGATTCAACAGATGGAATGCATTTCAGAGATGCATTGTCAATTGGATCTTTCCATGCTATGAGACAGGGAGTTCTAACAGTACTTTCTGCTGGGAACAATGGTCCACATCCTAAATCAGTGCAAAATTTTCAACCTTGGGCAATTTCTGTAGCAGCAAGCACCTTAGATAGGAAGTTTGTTACTATTGTCAAATTAGGAGACAATAGAACTTTCGAGGTAAGTTATGTTTTTCTAAAATATAAAATTTCTTCATTTCTTGAAATTCTGTTTTTCTGTATATGTCAATAACCATTTGTTTCATGTTTAGGGTATTTCTTTGAACACATTTGACCTTCAAGGAAAACAATATCCTCTTATCTATGGTGGAGATGCAACTAAAGCAGGCGTGGATAAACACTTATCCAGGTAACGTAACTAGCATTCATATCGTTAAAATAATAAAGGGAAAATGTTGAGTCTCTTTAACTCATTACTATTCAACTTTAGTATTAAAAATGAACTTTATATTATTAATAATCATATGTTTATTCAAATATTGTAGGAATTGCTCAATGAACTCTTTGGATGATAGTTTGGTAAAGGGTAACATTGTTGTCTGTGAAGGAAGACTAGGAACCCCAGAAGCCTTTAGAGCTGGTGCTGTGGGTGTCTTAATACAAGGTCAAACTTCAATGGATAATGCATTCTCTTTTCCCTTACCTGCTTGTTACCTTCTATCAAAGGATGTGGCCAAAATACGTAAATATATGCACTCTACAAGTATGAAATGGAAGTTTCACATACATTTACAATAATTAAGAGAAATTCACTTATTTAAAGTATATTGTATTTATCCATTTATAGATTTCCATCTGCATCCATCTTCAAATCCGATGAATTAAAAGATGCTATGGCTCCCATAGTTGCCTCTTTCTCTTCTAGGGGTCCAAACAACGCTACACCTGAGATTCTCAAGGTTATTTTTTTATGAATTAATAAATTAAATACACCTCTATTATTTAAATAATATTTTTGTTAAACTTTTTTGTTTAATATTATAGCCGGACTTAGTTGCTCCTGGAGTAGATATTCTAGCTACTTGGTCTCCAATTTCTCCAATTAATGATATTCTTGGTGAGAATAGAAAATTGGAGTTCAACATTATATCAGGAACTTCTATGTCTTGTCCGCATGTGTCTGGTGCAGCAGCATACGTCAAATCATTTCATCCGACATGGTCACCTGCTGCTATCCGTTCTGCCCTGATGACAACAGGTAATTAACAAAAGTTTATAGTCTCTAACTTCAATATTCAATATTTCAATGCATAAATAACACTAAACTTAGTACATAATTAGTTTTAACTAATATATATGTGCAAAGAATTATCTTTGATGAAAGGTTATCCTTTGGTTACGTACACTTCTTTTCTTTTATATTAAATCAATACTCTCTTGAAAAAGAAATATGTAATATACTTCACTTCATTTTAATACATTCACAATTAAATATACACACATATATTATTAATGTATTTGTCAACTACGAAACAATATACATAAAAAAAATAGATAAAGCTTTAAAGTTGACCAAAAAAAAAAGTATTGTCTATTTTATGGTCTAGTTATTTAATTAATGAAAAAAAAATATTATAAATTATTTACAAGTAATATTAACGGTTGTAAAGAAAAAAATTGTCCGATCGTTCAAAACTGTTTAGTTACTCTTTCAAAAATAATTTACATATTAAAGTTGACATGCAGTGCGTATCTACTCATAATGAGATGATATAGTTCAAGTTTATTTTATTTGAGCTGAAATTAATTTAAATGTTTTGGGCTAATATAAATATATTTGTGTTGTAGCTAAACAGATGAGTCCAAAAAATAATAATGATGCAGAATTTGCTTATGGAGCTGGTCAAATTGACCCTGTCAAGGCAGTAAATCCTGGCTTAATATATGACGCCAGTGAAACTGACTACATAACATTTTTATGTGGACAAGGTGTCAATGGGTCAGTTTTACAACAAATCACAGAGGATAAACATAGTTGCTCTAAGACATCGACGGCAAGGGATTTAAATGATCCTTCATTTGCTATCAAAGCTCCACACCCAAAGCAGTATGTAAGTGGAAGCTTCAAAAGGATCGTTACAAATGTTGGCTTGCCAATGTCTACATATAGAGCAATTGTGACAACTCCTAAAGGACTCAATATTTCTGTAAAGCCCAATGTTTTGTCATTCACTTCACGGGGAGAAAATGAGACATATGTTCTCACTGTAGAAGGATCAATGAAGGAGTCTATTGGTTCAGCATCTTTGGTTTGGGATAATGGTAATATTCAAGTGAGGAGCCCAATCATTGTTTTTGATGAAAGAGCAGAGAAAGGCAAGGGCACCAATTTATTTTGTATAAATTTCATATACATTGTAATGTTTAATTTATTATTTTATATTATTATAGAATAAGTTATATAATTTTGTGGAAATGAAAATTAAATTGTATACTTGTTAAAAATATATGAAATACTTTATGTATATCTTGTTCATTAAGTCATGATCTTACTCATAATGTTTTGTTTGGCCCACATCTAATCTAATGTATCGTACAAAAACAAAAAATATTAGCAATACAACACTGTAGTGACTAAGCAATGCACTTCTTGTACAAAAAAAAAAAAAAAAAAAAAAAAGAACTAAGCAATGCGATTCAGTCAACTCAGCCACTAAGTAAGAACCCATCTTTCATCTTCCATATCATCATCCACACACCTTTCAAAAGTTTAAATTACAAAAAAAAAAAAATGCTTGTGCAAGATATATAGGCCCACGTGGCCTTATGGTCTTATTCATTTAAGTTGGTTACTTAGAGTCCATCTTATTATTTAGATATTTTTTTTTTTTATCTTTGACTATATATTTTTAACATACTTGTTAAATGTGGATGAACACATCCATGAAAATTATTACATGATATAGAGTTTCATTTATTACAAAATGATTGGTGCTAAAATAGAAGAGATACAAATTGTTTTAAGACTTTATATCTCTAGACGGAGGGTGACGGCAACATGGCCACGAACTACATGCAACTGGTTCGCACATTGAACCACCAAACATGCAACATGGTGGTAAATCTCCATTAACAACCATAGCACCTGCAATGATTAAAAGTAACGCTATTAACTTCATGAACATTTTTGACATATTTTCCATAATAGCAAGGATTTGGTGTTCACAGAAAATCAAATTGTGTATCTTACAATGACTCATACAATTAAACACTATGTACTTATTTATAAGCAAAGAGACAATTTTCAATATTATCATAATTCAAAATACTTTTGACATTAATAATGTCCAAACCTTATTTGTTTAATTATATTAAGTATTTTTTTTAATCTTTTGACTAACTTCTAATACTTTTTATTTTATTAAGCTATCATTTCTAAAGAAATATTTATTTTGGATAATTTTCCATTCTTAATTAATTTTACCTATTACATATTTACCTATGCATACAAATAGAATATTATAAATTTATAATTATAAATGTTGGCTCCATAAAATAAGATAAAAGACTGCATGAAGGTTTTTGCGTATAAAAAATTATGAGAAAAATAATAAAATAAATAATATATAAAATTTTAATCATACTGCATTTTATTTTGCATAAACTACACAATAGTATAGTAGAATAACTTCCAAGTAATTTTGTATCCTATTGAAAACCATCATCTAACTATTATATTAGATATAAAATTGAGATTGTATATAAATTAATATTTAAAATTTAACGTAATATATACACATGTTAAAGATAATCAAACGCAATAACCTTTTGAAAAGGTAATATAATTTACAATTAACACATCAATTAAATGAGAAATTTAGTGGTAAAATACATATATAGTAGAGAGAATATCATTAATATTCTGGTAGAGATATAATATTTCATATTACACAAACAATATATGATTTAAGGACTGAAAATTCTCTTAACTATTAAATAAATTAGAAATATGAGAACAACTACTATACAAAAAATAGTATTTTATGGTGTTTATTTTACCGTGCTTATCTAGCGCTTTAAAAAGATACAGCTGCGCTCTTTAAAATAAAAAAGCGATGTAAATCCTTTCTAAAAATACGCTGATTGTTGTACTAATTTTATAGCGCTTTTTCAAAAAAGCTTTATAATAGGTGCATTCTTATACATGTTTTATAGCGTTTTTTCAATAAAAGCGTTGTAATAGGTACATTTTTATTTTATTATTATTAAAAAATGTTGTAAATGGAATTTTTAAAATAACTCATGTTTATATAAACAGATTTTTTATGACATTTTTTTAAGAGCGCTGTCTTTTAATTTTTTTTCAAAATCATTTTCATCCCGCATATGTATCTTAATATGATTTTCTTTCAGGTTATAGACAAATCCATATAATGGGATGATGGTAATATTCAAGTGAGGAGTCCAATAATTATTTTTGATGAAAGAGCAGAAAAAGACACCGGTGCCAATTTATGTTGTATAAATTTCATATATATTGTAATTTTTAATTTTCTATTTTATATTATTATCATTGAATAAATAGTATAGTTTTGTCATAATTAGAATTAAATTGTATACTTGTTAAAAATATATTAAATACTATATCTTTATCTTGTTCATTAAGTCACGGTCATACTTATAATCTTTTGTTTGGCTTACATCTAATATTGCATACAAAATGTAAAAAATAAAATAAAATAAAAATAAAAAAGAGCAAAACAACACTTCAATACAAATCATTTTTGAGCTAAACAACACTTCAATACAAAGCATGAATAATATAGAAAGGTGGTATTCAACTCAGCCACCAAGAACCCATATCTTGCACCCTCGATGTTGATGTAAGACAATACATTTAAGTTGTATATATCCTGCTTGCTTACATTGAAGATGGTTACTTTTGTCCAAAAAAAAGTTGGTTATTAAGAGTTCATCATATTTTCAAGATTATATATTGCCACTACAAAAAAATTGACTTATAGTGACACCCAAAGTTTGTCACTAAACGTTAAAACTGACTACTACACTTTGAGGACTGTCACTACATATTATAAGGATTGTCACTACATGTTTTTGACTTTTACTTACAACAAGACTGTCACTAAAAAATAGATAAATATAAACAATTGGTCTATTTCTGCGGTATTTTCTGTCACTAAAACTTAGAAAACTATAAATAAATAATTAATTTATTCCTACAATATTGTCTGTCACTAAAACTTAGAAAATATAAATAAAGAATTAATTTATTCCTATATTGTAGTATTATGTAACTGTGAAGATTGTGTAATCATACTCTGTTGAAGAATTAACACTAATCTATACATATCTATATAACTTAGAATATTTTTTATCAATTTACTCATAAATATCAGTTTCTATCACTTATTTGAGTTTATCTACCAGCATAAGAACTTGAGACTGTTTGGAAAAACTTACAATAGCATCTTATATCTTTTTTATATGATGAGCGTTTATGCTTATACACAATTAATTAAGCTGTTTATCCTAACAATACATACTTAACACCAAATACTCAAACAAATATGTTTTGCATGAGTGACATTAAGAATCAAACCTTTCATGCATATTCCAAAAGCAAAACCAGAAAAGTACAAAAAAGGATATCAAGCAATACACTGACACACATACATAATAGGAGGATGAGATATTGGCAGACCTGGATAACTGAAACTAATGAGATTGAAGATCCAATGAGTGATGGAGGACTTGTCAACTTAGATTTTGGGTTGGCAGAAAAAGCTGTAGGAGATGCTAATAGAACTTTCAACACCTGAATTGAAATACATATAACAAGTGCAACCAAACTAATGTAAAACTTATCAAAGCAATAAGGCTTATGATGACATGTGAACTAAGATTAAGAAATATCATTACCAGGCTATTAGAAGGATTCAATGAATGCCCAATTCCCTGGAAAAGTACTAGAGCCTGTTGCATGTAATGAGAAAATCATAAAAAGTATAAGAAGCTTTCGCCAGTGACATACAACCCCTTCACAACCCTTTAAAACAAAGGACACAAAATGGAAAAGGAAATGAGCAAAAAAACTTCATTGACTCAAACAGTAGAGACAATGCTGGAAATAAAAAGTAATGTTAATGCCATAAATCTATATTTTGAGCGCAATGCAGTTTACTAGTAAATTAACAATGCACTTGCCTCATTCTTTTTGCTTCCCAAGATCACATCAGAGTTGATAAAATCATCGCCAACAATCAACGTATGATCTCCTTCTGTAGAGGAGATTGCATATCCATAATGATCTACAACCATAGCAGCCGAATCCTACGAAAAATAAAAATAAACAAAAATACAAAAGTAAAAAGATTGACTTCATTATAATAATACATTCCCAAAATAACATACAAATTATATCAGCCAAGCATATACACCACGAAAACATAAGCACATAACAGAGAAACATCGATGTACAAAAATTAAACTATAAGCACCTCATCAAAATCCACTCCGCACTTAGTAGCAATTAATATTTAATCAATACAGTATTACTTAGTTTAATTATTTATACATCAGTGTTGCCGTGGTGTATTGAATTTTACACACTGATGGTCTCCAGCTCGATCCTGGGCAGCAACATTTATAAATTCAATTTTAGAGAATTGCATTAAAACTCTTTAAAAACAAATTTTGTAATAATAATAATACATAAAATCAAATCCTAAGAGATATTCTAAGATGATAAATCAACCATATTTTGTAATATTTTAACACAATTAATTCAACTTGATAAATTGAAGGAAGTTGGTGCTGAAAATTGAAATTGAGCAGAATAAAATGGACATCTTTAATCCTTCAATTTAGCTGAGGACTTTCATGTCTTCCTAATATATAATTTTCCTTTCAACTTCTCTTACATTGATCAGATTCAGCCATATTCTAACTCAAATCTAGAAGCAGTTGGTTGGCAGCACTGTCATTTTGCAACTGCTGTGTTTTTAGCGGCTGCTGCTGCGCAGAACGCTACTGACGCAATATTCGCACTGCTGCAGCAGCTGAATTTCGCAATGCATCAAACCTATTTCTTGTCACATGCAACTTTAAAACTAATATGTGACCTATTTGATTTAGATATTAAACCTGCTAAAGCAGCTAATCAATCAAAACCAGATTTGGTGGATTAACACCCATGCAATGCAACCTACATTAAGCTCAAATGCATAGTAAACTGGTGATTTGTATAATATTGAATTGAATGTGCAAACTGCCAATGGTTTTGCAATTTGGGGAAATGGTTGAAGACTGCAAAAGTACTAGCCAACAACCACTAACGAATTCCAATTTGTTTTGGTACTCATAATAACTAATGAATGAATGAAAGCTTAAAAAAATCAGTATAAAAGTGTATTACCAACCAAGACAAGCAAAACCAGCAGCTGATGAAGCCAGTCCAGCTGCAGTGGGGAAGTTGTTGGAGGGACGTTCTTCATTGTACACTACAGCTTGGCCTAATACAGGTAAGAGAGTTTGCTCAACATATCCAATTTGTAACTTTAAGGAATATATACCACAATAATTAATCATTTCACTAAGTATGCTATCATAATCACTCCAAGGAACTTCACTAATGAAACAAGATATCATCAATGAAAGTAATATATCATAAAACAGGATCCAAAGACAGATAATTAAGTGAAATATATTAAGGTCTCGATTTCTACCTGCTACGATTGGATTGGAATTTGATATTAAGGTCTCGATGTGCTGAGTGCGAGATACGCAAGTTGCAAGAACCAACGTGCTCTGGGAGCAAGTATCGGGAGATAAAAGCAATCGCCACAGTTAATGATCAGGGTCAAGAAGAAAGGAGGAGATGTAAAAGCAAATCTTGTCTGGGTATGCTTCTCCCATCCAGTGCATTCCTAGCCGAAGAAGCGGTCTCAGCATCAGTGAACTGAATCAAAGCCTACCCAGAAATAACACAGAGTGAATACTGATACTGATAAGATGCAATAAAAGAAGTGCAATTCACTATTTCACTAACCTGAAAACCTGCAGTCTTTTCAAATGTGGCAATTTTGTGTACAAAACTAAATGCAGAAAAAACCTGAATAAAGAATAAATAAGTATATTGATTCTACTCCAAATCAGCTATTATCATTATGCATTAGAAAAAATATGGTTGTAAATTACACATTTTACCCAAACAAGGCACATGCAACCTCATACACAAATCCAAATCAACTAGTTAACTCAATATCACTTACCAAGTGAATAACATCAATGCTCACATCTCCGACTTCAACACCTTCAATTGTTACCAGCAAGACATTTCCAGGGATATCTCCAGGGCCTTTGTTGTTGACAATTCGTGTCTATTAGAATATTGAATGTAAACACTCTTGCCACGAACCTGAGCAGGCTCGGAAGATGAAGCATAATATGAAACCATTGAAATTGCTTGATTTAAATCTGCCTGGTAAAGCATATATATGTAAGTAGGAGAATCAATAGAGCACAGATTAAGATGGGTCATTAAATATAAGAAAGCTTATGATGCAGCTCATGAATATAGTTTAAATTTCAATTTTTAAGTCATTGTTGTTGTTCTCTAGGCAGTTTTCATTGACATGGTGTTCAAATTAAGTTAAAAAGCTAAAAGAATATACAGAGAAGCAAGTTTGATCACCAGTTGCGGAACGAATAATATATATGTCTACATATTTCCAATTGATATTCACTTGCATTAAGACTTCTAAAATTTCCATCATACATTTAACTTCATTTGTCTTTGAAAATATAAAACATTTGCTAATCATTCTATCTAAAAAGTAAAAACTTCTCCATAACTAATCATCTCTATAATCTAGTCTCTAGTTCAATCTCTTTCATAAAGACCTAGGAAGCAAGAATAAAATTCACTGCAAGACACACATTCAATCTAAAGTGTCTATGCAAAATTCGAATTTCTGGTAAATATTTCCTCTATTCCTTTTTAATTGTCGTTTTTTGGCATTTTACACATAACAAGACAACTAACAAATTTTGTTACTTTTGATACTGTTATTCATCGTTTTCTTGTAATACCTTTAATTATTTAGTGTCTCAGTGCATCTATTTCTCTCTTTGCAATAAATAATTAGGAGTATTATTGACAACCCAATAACTAATGACACATTGAACTTTGAAAACGACAAATAAAAACAAATTTTTCGTACAAATGTGACAATTAAGAAGAAGTACAAAGTATCCATCTTCCATTTTATCTCATTCTCTATCAAAATTAATCACTAAGCTTACAAACCTTGTAACACCAACAATTCTGATTAAAGGTGTGTCCTAGTGACACATTGATTTCAGTCAATTATTAGTGGTGTCTCGAATTCGTCCCACTTCCGTTCGCACTTTCAAAGAACACGCTTACTGTGTCTATTCCTTCGTTTGGAACCCTCGTCACGCCCATGTGTTCGCTTCCGCTTCCGGTGATTGCACACATGCACAAGTTAGCAAGCAATTTCTCAAACACAATCACAACTCCGAAAATAAGAAACAAATTAAATAGCAAAAAAAAAAAATCAGCCAAGCTTCTCAGTTACTTGCAAATGCATGAGAGATTAAATCAAAAACATAAATACAAATCCCTGAACGAACACACTCAAATCAAACAAAGCAGAGTGAGATATTCAAGTGTCATTATAAATTGTTGCTAGTTTTAGAAAATACCTGAGAAAATAGGTAAGAAGCGGCGCAACACAACAATGACGGCGAGGTCGGGAATAGCTTTGACGGTGTGAACCGGAGCTGTGGTTGAAGATTGAGGGATCGATTTTGGGAGTGACGGTTTCGCGCGAATCAGATAAGAGATGTCGATGCAACAAGAAACACAACGGGTATACGTAGATCGAAGAAGACACAAATCAATGGAAGACGGTTAAGTTCAAAGAGAGTGGAGCGTCGCAGAGATAAAAGTTGCAGATTTGAGAGTGAAGGACAACGAATATCGATCAAGAGTGATAACGTGATTCTGAAAGCAATAAATATCGAGTTGTTGGGCGAGAGCAATGGAGAATGAGATGTTGTTTTTGGAAAACCCTAGCGAGTTTTCAGAAAACGAGAGTGTTTTTGAGAAGTTAAATGAAAAAGAAACAAGGGTGAAGTGGATCTCTTTTGTTAAACCCTTTACCTACAGTTAGTGACAATAGGTATATGTCATTTTCTTTTTTACTCAAGCAACTAAAAGTAATTATAGTGAAAACAGAGTGTCACAGTAGATCAATTTTTTTTATAGTGTTTGTTAAATGTGGATGACAACATCCATGGAAATTTGAATTGAATTGGCTTTAATGGATTAATTAGGAATTTAGGAATGAAGTTCTTTTTTTTTTTTACGGGAATTAGGGATGAAGATGATACCATGGTTTTATATTGGTTTTTCAGATAATTTGCACGTTAATAAAAGGAAACTATAATACAGAACAATGAATTATATTTTATTAACTAATCTTATTGGATACAATTATTACATCATATGAACTTTACTTTATTACAAAATTATTTCTATAAAATAGAAAAGATACAAGTATTTAGGACTTTGTACCAATAGATGGAGGATGGCGGCAACATGGCCACACACTACATGAAATTGGTTGGCACATTAAACCACCAAAGTCGCAGCATGGAGGTATACTTTGTACATTGCCAACCATAACACTAAATGATAAAAAATAATGCCATAAATTTGACGAACATCTTCAATATAGTGTCCATAATAATCAAAATTGGTTTTCCAGAGAAAAGTACAAGTGAATATCTTATAGATATATAAGTATGTACTTATTTATAGGTAAGTTATAGGTAAAGAGAGAATCTTTATAAATATCATAAAACGAAATATTTTGACAATAATAATATGCAAACCTTTTTAATTTTGTCACATTAAGGTATTTTTGTAATCCTTTGACTGACTCTAATATCTCTTTTTTTTTTATAATAATTTCTAAAAAAATATTTATTTAGAATAATTTTCCTTTCTTCACTAATTTCACCTATTATATATTTATCTATGTCTATAAATATAATATTATAAGTATTACATTTATAACTATAAATATTGTCCTAAAAAATTATATAAAATACCGCATGTGAGTTTTTATGTACAATAAAGTATGATAAAAATTATAAAATAAATAATATATAAAATTTTAATTATAGTGTATATTTTATTTTGCAAAACCTACACAATAATATAATAGGATAAAATTTAATTAATTTTTTATTCTATTAAAATAATATGCTAACTAATGTTTTAAAAATTGAACTTGAGATCAAACTGGTGAAATCTTCCACAGCTTAATTGGTTCAGTTAGTTCAACCATGATTGAATCGGATAATATATAATTAAACAAAAACAATATAATAATAATAATAATAAATGGTAATTCTTCGTACAATTTTAATTTTAGAATGTACCGATATAGTTGTGATGTGTCATCGATTTACTACGATTGCCATTAGATGCTATCATGAACTGCTTACACTTTCTTTTTAATTTTTCTTTATTTTCTTTGAAAATAATCAAAAAGTTAAATTAGAAAAGAGCCCACAAAATTTGAACCTATCTCTTAATTTTTAATTACAAATACATTACAACCAAGCTAAATTGTTTAATTTGTAGATTATTCGCAGATTTAATATATATATATATATATATATATATAAATTAATTTTTTATTGAAAATAAATTATATTTATAGTAGTATAAATTCAAATTATATCATTTAAATATTT
>JBBPBT010000498.1:3121782-3137471 GCA_037974875.1 Cicer bijugum
AAAATATTTCAAAAATTTTAAACTCTAAATTTTATGAAATACATTCGTATTTTGAAAAACTTAATTTTCAATTTTTTGAAACAAATATCCATTTTAAAAATAAAAACAAAAAAGTAGATTATCAAAATTTTTTTATAAAGTTTTTTCAGTATATAAAAACAAAAACAAAATAGTGAATTACTATGTACCGATAAATTTATTTTAAGTTTTTCGGTACACAATTGTGTTCCAAAAAATTTAAATTTGAGCATTTCATAACATCAATTTTTTTGAAAAAAATTTAAATTCAAATGTTTTTTTGGAATACTTCTAGAACACAGTTGAAGATGGTTGTGTGAGACAATTTTGTTTGTTAAAAAAAATAGTAAAGGAGATAGTTTATGTAAAATGTGAGAGTAGGAGTATAATTGTGGAGGTATAAGATAAATTTTATTATAAAAAAATATATAATTTTAATAATTAAAAAACATTGATAAAATAAATTTCAGTGTATGTAAGTTAGAGCGTTTTAATGCAAGCTCAATTCCAGGCACCAAATGCCAATAATTATCTAAGTGTTGTGAATGGAGCATTGGCAAAGAGGAATAATTAGAGATGTTTTTCAGAAAACTTGTATATTTGAGAATGTCTCTCCCTTTGTGTGGTTAACTACAACTTGGTGCATTTGGTTAAAAAGAAATCATATTGTATTCAACAAAAAAGTAACACATTAGGAGGATGTATTAGACAAATTCAAGGTGTGTTAGAGTTGATTCTTTAATTGGAAGGGTTGAAACAAAAACTGACTTTGTAAGTTGGTGGAATAACTCTCTCTATCTTATCTTCAAAGTATATATGATGTTCTTTTTCGTTTCGACTGTATAGAACTCCTCTTTGTCATGAATTTGAAGTACTGCATGTAATCTCATATTTGCTTATAAAAAAAATCATTATTGATGCATGCTTTTAAGACATTTGTGTAATCTGGATGCATACCAACAAACATGAAATTGAGTAGTGAAGGGGATTGTTGAATTACTCTTTTAAAAATTCTACAAAGAGGCTCTCATAAACTTTAAAAGGACCGATTCCAAAGTAAAATAATTCAAAGATTTAAATGCATAAATTAATTCCAAAACGACTTATTATGTATTTGCTTCATAGACATCATTGACAAAAAGCTACAACTAATAGCTTTGTTTTCACATCAAGTTCAGAAGAAGCTACAAAGACACTGACCAAATACTAGAATCAGCTTTACTAAGGTTACATATATATTGCATGCAACTTGATAATCTTTGATAAAGCTTTTGAATAAGCATAACTCATCAATAAAATAAACAAACATTTTCAATCACAATGCACCATATAAATAGAAGCAGGAACTGCACTTAAACCACAGCAACAAAATATCTGATTATTTTTCTCCTTCGAATGAATCCACGGTGATACGATACATTAATCTTGTCCCTTCAAATGTGTAGGCAAATGATTGGACAAAAATTGAATATCCTCTGTGCTTTCTTCAAACCATGTCCATGCTCATGCTTGAATGAAATTCTTGAGCTTTTTCAACCACTCCAAGTATTCTCTACTATCCTTGTTGATCATGTACTCATGCAAGAAATTGGTTGTGCTTGGTTTGATTCCTCTAATTTCTAAGTACTTGTGGAAAGTCTTTTGCAGACTTTCATCCAAATTCCTGTACAAACAATGCAAGAATCTCAATCAAACAATACTTTACCTAGAACATTAATTGAATATACATAAAGAGTAATCATAAAAGATTCCAAACCTGCAATCTAGACTGCAAATTAATATTATCAATACTTTTTGTTGTCTTAAAGCTATGTTTAGTTTTGCAGTGGGTTTGACAAAATCATTGTGAGTCACTATAGGAGTATAGTTTTTGCAAAATCAATGACTCACTGCAATTTGGATAAACCCCACAAAACCAAATGTATTGCAAAATCACGGCGGCTCAATGTGATTACAAAAACCCCCCATGAAACTAAATGTATTGCAAAATCACGGTGGCTCAATGTGATTACAAAAACCCCCCATGAAACTAAATGTATTGCAAAATCACCCCCCATGAAACTAAATGTATTGCAAAATCACCGTAGTTTGGTGTGATTCTGACAAACCACTGTGATACGACAGTATCACAATGAGTCGGCATGATTTTTGACAGAAGCTAAATTTCAGAGCTTCAACAAAATCATGATGTTCTTGTGGTTTTGCCAAACTCACCGAAAACAAAAAATTCACTTAAAACATTGCAAGCACAAATCTATAAAAAAAATAAAAGATCAGAAAAAAGGACATACTGAAAATCTGGTCCTTCATAAGGAATCTGATCATCAGAAATATCAGGATTCTTAACAGACAAGCTGTCAATGACAATCTCATCAGGGTAAGCCACACAACTGAACTCCAAAGAAGGTCCACCTTTCTTAGAAACACTCACCGAAAGTGGAATGCTTGATTGAGTTGCTCTCTCACTTTCATTATCCTTATCATCATCCTCATTATCATGTTCTTCACCGGTAACCAAATCAGGCATATGAACCTCAACCTTAATTTCTTCACCTTGATAGCTCCTTTCAAGTGTTATTGTTTGTTGTCCAGCACTATCAACTATTTTAAATGGAAAATTGTTGGGAACCTCCTCAACCTATATCAACCAAAATAAAAAATTCAACTTTCACAACATCAATCAATAATCATAATCAATAAATAGCAACAAGATAATGGGCCCATTTTCTTAAAAACTTCACTTTTAAAATATTCCATCTGTTGGTTGCAACTTTGTTTTTAAAACTAAGATTTTTAAAATTATCTAAAACCCCCTACAAAGGAGAAGCTGTTTCAAGTAGCTTCTAAAAAAAACTTTCTTTATAACTGAGTTTAAAAAAAATGATTTTCACTATGGACAAACACTAACAGCTTCTACTTTTCTTAAATTATTGAGTATCAAAATCACTTTTTATGATTTTTAGAAACAGTAAAAAATGAGTTCAATGAATAATTATAACTTATACATATATAGAAAAAACACTACTACCATTATCATCAAATTCTAATAAATGAGAGAGATTGAAATGAAACTTACGGCGCCTTGATCATCGGTTTCAAGAGCACAATTGATTTCGGCTTCAATCACACGGAGAAGATTCTCATCGGAGTTGGGCTTGTTTTTAACAGGTACAGAAGAAAAATGAAACCTAGGAACAAACGAATCCTCGTACCGATTAACAGCGGCAAAAAGAACGGTACGATGACCCGGTTGAGTTTTTCTCATCAATTGAGCAGCAGAAGCAAACGCCCTAACGAAAGTACTAGACTTGTTGCGAAGAATCGAATTAAACGCCATTTTTACTTTTCTTACGAAAACACAACAGGGGAAGGTTTTGCTAGGGTTTTACAAAGAGTCTTTTAATTCTTGAGCTTTAAACTAAAAAATCTTTAAAAGATAATAACTCGCCTTAGGTAGAAAAAATATCCAATTGTTTCATTTTTGGCCCAATAACATTGGACTAAGCCCAACGTTTAACTATTTAAAAATCCTAGAGTCTGTTTATTGCGTATTATTGTTAAAATAGTCACCTTTTTCTATAAAATAAAATAATCAATTTTTAGAGTTTTTATCTATTTATTACCATTTTTAGAAAAAAAATTTATAATCTTCAAATTGCTTAAATTAAAAAACTATTTTGAATAATTTTTATAAAAATCATTTTTTATAACTATATTTTAAGAAAAAATAGTTTTCATTATATTAGACAAACTATCAACTTTTGATTTTTTTTATTTATTTAAAAATTCTAACAAAATCTATAAATTATTAAATATCAAAATAATTTTTTTATCATTTGTAACAAACTGACCTCTCTAATCTCCCATCTAATCTCTGCATTCTCATAAGCTTACAGAATATTTTTTCTTCTCATTTTAATCTTCACTAAATTAATAAGTTTTTTTTACTATTTGACCCATTAGTGTTATTGGGCCAGCCCAATAGTTAACTATTTAAAAGCCCTAATCTAATTTCCCACTCCCTCGCAATTTATTTCCCGCTCTGTAAAAACCCTAACCACTTTCTTTTTGAGCTGAGAAGAAGAAGAAGAAAGAAAGAATCAAAATGGGACAGAAACAGAAGCAGAGTTTGGAATTGGATCTCACCGAAACCAAAAAACGACGTCGTGTTGGATTTTCCGGCACAGGTGATTTTTCATTTTAGTTTTGTTCATACTCATTTCTTTCTTTTTTTTTTTTTATTTAATTAAGTGTAAATTATTTTTCATCATGTTTTTTAGATGCTGGAGTTGAAGCCAAAGACTGCATCAGAATCTTTCTTGGTAAGATAAAGTGTGAAATATTCTTCTTTCTATACCGAAGTTTTGGTATCAATGTAAGAAAACTGTGAACATTGGAATGAAGATGATGTTGATATAAACATTCTTCCCTTGGAGTGATTTGGGTGATTTTGCAATTGGTATGCGTATTTATTTTGTGTCTGTTATTCATGTTTTGTGCAGTGTCAAGCAAAGAAGAGTTTGATGATCCTGAGAGTTTTGTCGTCAATCCTGTTGATTTGAATGGCTTTTTTGATGGCGAAGGGAAAATTTATGGTTATGAGAATTTGAAGGTAAGATTCATTTTAACAATAATATGATTTTTTTATTTGTACGGTGGTTGAATGTTTTATGGTGTACGGTGTTTTCATGTTTAGCTTGTTTGGACTTTTTGCAGATTAACATCTGGATTAGCAGCATATCTTTTTATGCATATGCTGACATTACATTCCAAAGTTCGGCTGATGTAGGTTCTGAATTTGTTTAGTGAATGTGCACAATTGTCTTTTACAGTACTTGTTACTTTACAATTATCTTTGGACTTTGACACTTTCTTTTTATGCATATGTTGTTTGATTGTTTAAGCGAGGCAAAGGGATTACAGAACTTAAAGAGGCTCTTCAGGTATGCATCAACATTTACTGTTTGACTGACTGTTATTCACGACCCTTTAATTTGGTTTGTTCTATTTGCAGGCAATTTTTGCTGAGACTCTTGTTGATAGCAAAGATGAATTCCTTGAAAAATATTTGGTGGACAGGAATTTTCTTAGGTATGAAGACTTTGCTTCTTGTTTAATAATAAATAACTGAAATTAGTTTTATAAGACTCTAATGACTGTTGATGTCAATTTAATTGGTTTGCAGAACAAACATCTCAGATGGGGAGGTTTTGAAGACAAAAGCTTTCAATCACACTGGTTTGGATGCTTCGGATGTTGAGGTTGTAATTTGCATATAGGTTCATTATTTTGTACTTTAGGTAAAAGATAGGGCAGTAGAGTGGGAATGCCTTGTTTAAGATTTTATCTGTGAAAAATCCTTACTCTTATACATGTTTTATCTCAAATTTTACTGTACTTGAGCAATCATCTAATTGAAATACTTTTTGGTAAACAGGTGAAGAGAGTGACAGAATAGATCTGTTAAGCTACTTTCCACTTTTAGCTTATTCCGGTTATTGATCAGAATCTGTACTGTGCAAACTGGATGCATTTGCCATGATGTTCTGAAATTAGTATTTTACTTTTCACTGCTTTTTTTTTTCCTTGTGAAATCTGGTCTGTTTCCGCATTTATGACTGTCATGTTATGCTGTTTTTAATATTATTATTCAGCTGTCAAATTACATGAGTTATTTGAATTGTCCTGTACACTTATAGTTGGTGTTGTAACTTTAATTTTAACAACCTTCCTTTACATGAAAATGTAGAGCAGAAGGAACTTTTTATAAAAAAAAAAAAGCCTGCAAACATGAATTTTTGTCGTCTCTATTATGTCTCTATTATCCTTTAAACTTACCTTGGATGTCTTGTGTCTGCATGTTTATTTTAAGAATGCCATTTTGATGTATATCTTCTGGGCCCCAGGTTGTTCGCCTGGTGGCAGGCAACATGGCTACTGGACAACTTTACAGTCATATAATACCCCTTACCCTTCTCCTTGTCAACGGTAATTTTCACTCATTTTACTACTCTATACCACTATTGTATGTATGCAATGTTTGTTGTTTAGATTGCATGCTGCTGTAGTTTTTCTTTTAAACTCTTGTGTCATATAGGTAGCAGTCCCATTGATGTAACTGATTCACAATGGGAGTTGTATGTCCTGGTTCAGAAGAAAGCTGACGAGCAGGGAGAGATTCAATCTATGTTGCTTGGATTTACTGCTGTTTATCGATTTTACCACTATCCTGATGACTCCCGATTGCGTCTTGGTCAGGTTTGTTACCCCTATCAAAAATCGGTTTCAATTTTTTGCATGCTTTATTAGAATACTCTCAAGTTCTATTTTTCTGTTGATGACAGATACTGGTATTGCCTCCTTATCAGCGCAAGGGCTATGGTTGTTTCCTTCTGGAAGCACTATATGATTTTGCTATATCTGAAAACGTTTTTGACATTACTATAGAAGAGCCGTTAGATGAGCTCCAAAATCTCCGATCTTGTGTTGAAACACGTCGCCTGCTTCGTTTTGAGCCGATTCAGCCTTTAGTTGCTAAGGCTGTTTCACTTCTAAAGTCTGGAAGGCTATCGAAGAAAACACATATTCCTCGAGTTTTGCCGCCACCCAGTGCTATTGATGATGTGAGGAAAAATTTGAAAATTACCAAGAAACAGTTTCTCCAGTGTTGGGAGGTCTTGATTTACATTGGCCTTGTACCTGTTGATAAGTACATGGAGAACTTTGTCAACATTGTTTCGGCACGGTTGAAGTATGATATATTGGGGAAAGATTATGGGACTGCTGGGAAGCAAGTTATTGAAGTACCGAACGATTTCGATGAGGAGATGTCATTTGTGATGATCAAATCGGGTGTGGGTGAAGATATTACTGCAATGACAGAGGACAGTGGAACAAACCGAGAAGAGGAACTCGAGAAGTTAGTTCAGCATAGGGTAAAAGAAATTCAGTTGATCGCCAAAAAGCTAACCTCAAATGTTTGAAGCTTGGATGTAGCTGTTAATTAAATCTGTCCTTCACAAGATGTCATAGCATTCTTACTCATCTATGACATTCAGCATTCCATGCTTACCATTGTAGTTTGTTTGGACAATCACACAAATTTATCTTGTTATATCATTTTCTTATAGTAGGCTGGGAAGAAACCGTGGTTGTAGCCTTGAGTTGTGATGATTGAGATTAAATACAGTAAAGTTGATTGTCGATATTCCATGTCCTTCAAGCCCTACTTGATAGAATCCAAGAAATGTATGGGTTCAAGATTTTTTTTTTGGTTTAATAATGTCATTTAGTTTCACTATGATCTAGTAGACACCTTGATTTATTTTAAGAGCTTTTTCAATAACTTTCTTTTAGATCCCTTAAATTGTAGTTTCATTCTTTTCTAAATACACAATAAACTAATTTGAGCATATTAAAAGATAGGATAACTGATTTTTGACTGTACCATTAGCGCTATTGATTCGGTGTATAAAGAAATCATCTGAATCTGAAAATTGAACATTTAACAAAGATAACTTACCTTCTGTTAACGTGCCTTCATTCATCTTTTGTCTAAGTAAGATTTAAAATAAGGATCAAACTAATTTTAAACAAAATAATGATGTTTCAAAATATCGACATATCATTCTTGATTTAATCTATTAATTAAAGAAATATACATTGAATAATATTAACAATTGAGAGAGTGAATTACATCAACTAATGAATGTAAAATAACTAAATAGTTTTTATAATTAGGTGACCATAATTTTTTATAGAGATAAATTATATCTTCATTCTAAGTTTTCTCTTCTTCATTCATCAAAAAAATGTGGTTTTGAATCATTTTTTTGACTCGTAAACACATTTTAATTTAAATAAATAGTTTCCACACATATTAGGTTTGTTTATGTATTTTTTTCGTGACTTTGTCGTCTCATATTTGTGTTTGTTTGATTTCAACATTTCAGCGCGATGTTTATTTGATTTCTCGTCTTATAGTATTCATTTGATTTATATTGACATATCAATTATTGATTCAATCAATGACTATGTCGTCAATGTTACAGATTCAGATACATATGTATTTTATTCACTTTAATTTTGTTGTATTATTTATAGGCATTATATCGTTTTATTCTATTAACTTAGATGTTGTGAGTTTATTTCTAGATTCATCATTTTCGTTTTTAACTATGTTGAATATGTGTTTGTATTTCATGTACTCTACCAATTTAAATAAATATTTGTATTTGTATCTGATATACTCTACCAATTTAAATAAATAAATATCGTTTTCTTTTGTAAACAAAATTAATATAATTAATTAACAATTTAACAAACTTAAACAAATTTGAATTTGTGATTAAACTATAGGTGGCATGTCATTTGCCCAAAGCTAAGAGTTTCACGTACTCCCATGAATGTAAATGGTCTATTTTGAAATAATGATTTTGTAGCATCAATTATCAATTTTGGAGTTCATATAAAAAGAATGCGTGCATACATTATTATTTTTTTATCAATTTGGAAAAAGTCTTGGATGTTAATTTTTTTCTCTTAATAAAACAATGACATTTCGTAAGGAACATGTTAATTTGTCATGAGATGTGCTCCAAAAGCTGCTGCACTAAGGAAATTCTGCCCCACTTGTTATCGTTGTGATGAAAAACTTCTAATATGGACAAATATATTAAAGCAATGCCATATAAACCGAAATTTCGGTTCTTGTCATGTGATATAACAGCATAGGCAATTAGACATCAATGTTTGGGGCCATGCATAAGCATTATTTGCACAACTGTACCATTATCACATTTGGGAAAATCTTTGTTAAAATTATAGTCTCTTTATTTGTTTTATTTTAGAAGAAGAAGTGATGTAAGAATATTATAATAGAATTGATAAGTAAAGACCCGAAAAATATATTAGTATATATTATTGCTGATCTTATATTCTATTTCAGATAAACTTCAAGATAAATTAGTACTATGTCTTTATGATGAAAAAAAATGATATTTGCCCACATAAATCCATCGCATTATCCTAAAAAATTCAGGTCAAGGTAATGGATAAAATTTGAAGATAAAATTAGTACTATGTCTTTAGAAATGCTATGCTATCCATTATATCTTCTTTGTAGTGGTTGGAAAGTATCAAATTTTTTATGTGTTATGGATCCTAAGTCACATAACATCCACGGCTCCATATAGAAGAAAAAAATAGCACATAACATCCACGGCCCCATATGAAAAGCTTTTATAAATCAACCCAATAATATAAAAATTAACACGTTAAACATGTTGAGAGCAAGTTTATCCACCTCACCACCATTTCTAAAAAAATCATATATAAATTTCAAAAGTACGAACAAGAAAACTTCTTTTTCTTCCTAAAATACACATCAAGATAGCATCAAATTTGTTATTTTTTTGGGATATATACTTCTGAAATAACATTAGGATGAAAATATTTGCCCCGTTTCAATGTCGTAACAAGGCCACCGACTCATCTAATTGTCTCATTAGAAATTATAACCGAAGTTTTCATGTGCACTAATCACCAAATGACCTGTAATTGATGGAATCATACATCATTCGACCATAGAATTCAAATAGGCTTAGTCTAGCTTTTACTTTTCAGTCCTATGTTTATTTAGGTTCATTTTAATTCTTATTAAATATTAAAAGTTTTATTTTGTTCATGTCTCAAATGATACACCACTTTGGTGACTTAAATTTTCCAGGAAATATCATGTTAATGTAGAAAGTCTACTTAAGCTGGGCTGATTTTTTTAGTTGAGGAAATAAGTGCAACTGATTCGAGGCTAAAGTAGGTCATCAATAAAATCACAGATTTTCTTTTATCCTTCTTCTAATACTTCAACCAACATGGATCATCATGTATCAGACAACCATTCATGAATTATATTAAATTGTCCAATTAATGTAGATAGAATACAGTTGCAAAGACTGGAGAGAAACATCTAATCGATAATTTATTTCTATACATAACTGAAAAATTACACAACTTTTGCACAGAAGAACAAACTTATATGCCCTTTACAATGATTATGACCTTTCAACATTGTAATGGCTTCACTCATTCTAATCCAAAAACTGACTTGTACACTGTAGGGGAAAGAAAATAAATAGGATAATGAACAAAAAATGAAATGAAAAGAACAAACATATTTCAGACTCAATAACTTACTACTTCTTCACCACATGCTGAGCAACATTGATCTCACATAACTATCTCTGGCTTCAAAATATTTGACTTAATCTCTTTGTGGGGCAAAACCACACCACCATTGCTGTAAATTTCATCACATACATGAACATCTTCTCCGAGAATAGTCATATTCTCGACTCGAGCCCATTGCCCGACAGTTGAATGCCACCCAATAATGCTGCTGGATATGCAAGCATGCTTCTTAATCCTGACTCCTCGCATTACCGTGCAGCGCGAGAGCCTAACACCAGATTCAACAACACAGCCAGGACCGATAGCGACGTCGGGTCCAATGAGACATCCTTCGCCAATTTTGGCTGTTTCATCCACAATGACATTCCCTACAATGTTAGAGCCACTGGCCAACTTGGAAGAAGATTTCTTCCTAAGAGAGTCCAGGTAAAGCCTCAAGCCAGTAATATAGTCCCTTGGTTGTCCAATGTCCATCCAGAATCCAGGCAGGACCATTGCATATAGCTTTTTCTCTGCAGCAATCTTCGGAAAAACTTCTTTTTCAATTGAAGTGGGCCTCAGTTCAATTCGATCCAAAACAGAGGGGTTCAATAGGTAAATTCCAGCATTGATTTTGTTTCCAACAAACAACTTTGGTTTTTCAACAAACTTCTCAACCTGCCCTGTTGTCTCCTCCATCACAACCACACCATATTTTGATGGCTCATCAACCTACACGAGTACATGAAAAATGAAATAATTCGATTCTCTAACTGGTATATTAAATATATAGTTTCACATGATTGAAATTTTTTTTGTTACCTTTGTAACCATTATGGAAGCCTCCCCTCCATGTGATTTGTGGAATTCAATCATTTCTTTAAGTGGGTACTCACTGATAACATCACTGTTGAGAACAAAAAATGGCTCGCCAGACTCATCAATAAGCTTATCCCTAGCAAGAGCCAAGGGGCCTGCAGTTCCTAATGGTTCAGTTTCTTGTGAACAACTAATCGTAATGCCGAGCTTTGCTTCAAAATCCTTCAAGAAGTTCAACATAACCTGAAGTAGGAAGTATTACCAATGTCAAAACAAAGAAACTCGAGCCACAAAAATCTCTTGATGCATTGACTAAAACAATGTTTTAGGAAAAGGTTTGATCCTTCATACCTCTGGTTGGTAATTGATGGCCAGTACCACTTCAGTAACTCCAGTGGCCTTAAGAGCCTCTATCTAAAAACAAGCCAAATTAAAAAGTAAAAAGTAAATTAGTAACATGGTCTATTATGCCATATTAAGGGAATTAGAAATAAAGTATGTGCATAAATACATGCTCATGCATGCACACAAATAAAAGAGTGGTTTTTCCTGATGTACAAATCTGAGAAGTTCCTTTTAAAAAAAAAAACAACTGAGAAGTTATTGTATTTTTAAAAAATTTGACACATCCCTGTTATGTAGAAAGAAAGGAATCAGATGCCACATTAACAAAGCATTCAACAATAAAGCATATCCCTAATATTCTATAACATGGACAGATTTAAAACTTATTGGAAAAAGGTTTAAAATAGCTTTACCTGATGCAGAATCATGGGTTTGTTAGCAAAATCAACAAGAGGCTTAGGGACACTGAGAGTCAATGGCCTCAACCTAGTTCCAAACCCACCAACTAGAATCAATGCCTTCATTGTGATAAGCCCTTTGTTTTCCTGCAAGTTTAAAAATTAGAAGCAGATCAAGATAAGCCAACAGAGAATGCAATCTGAAATATGAATAGACAGATTCCACCATGTCCTATATATGTCGATGCCAGGAAAGAAAGAAGGACTAGCACATAATCTTAAGAAAACAACAAGCAAGTTAGTTGATCATGAACACACAAGACACGAGTGTTCTATCGAGGATTCAAGCTGTGACACGAATCAATTTATGTGCCACCTCATGAATAAGTTTAGCTAGATATGAAAACCAAAGACAAAATCCAGCTAATGATCCACTAGTTTTCAATTAGAATGACAAAAGAGGATTGAAATCTGACACAGATTATTCCATAAATGGTTTCAAACATAGGTGTCAATCAAGGTGCATGGTAAGGTAAATATGTGGTGTTCTACACGCAGTTTAAAGTATGTATCTATTTCCATCTATTCAAATGAAAAAAAATTCATATACATTTCTTATTTTAAAACCTGTTTGAGAATCCTTTAAGTAAATCACATTGCTTTGAGTCAATTTGAAGAAAATTCTCCACAGACAGTTAAGGAAAAAGAAATATTAAAAGAATGTCGTAATAAATACAAATATTTATCCAATAGCTTCTCGTATAAGTTGAAATTAACTCCTATGCCTCAATTTTTCTCGCAAGATTTCGTATTTCACTTATACGTAAACACCTATAAACTTCTAATGATTTTTTGGAATGTAAAGAACCACAAACTTTTTTAATTGAGAAGCTTCCATAAACTAGAAGTTAATCCAAATCGGGTCACTAAGGGAATCATTTAACCTTCAAATAGGGATGTTGGGATGGAAAGAGAACTATAAGTGAAAGATAATGTGAAAAATAAAAGCAGTCTCCTTTTTAAACAACCCAAATTTCCTGACATCAACATTAAAAAAAATAATAATAAAGTATGTGAGAAAAAAAATCATAAATCAAACAAGATATGTAGTGAGGTCACATGAATTGCAAAAAAAAAAAAAAAGCATTGACATCAGGAGGATATTTGATTGCTATTGAATCTCACAAAATCACCGAGATTTTGACAAAAGCTATACTTTAGTACTTAAACAAAATCACATAATCACTGTGATTTCATTATATTCACTATGATTCCAAACATGCACTTATTGTTTGACCATATTAATTTCTCAAAAGAGCAAATATTATACTAAGTTTATGTTGGATTTTACAGTGACATTAGCAATATCAGGGTAAAGTTACCAAGTTAGGGTAAAATTCAAATGAATAAAGCTGTTTAACTTTTCATTGCAGATGCAGCAGTTTGTTTAGAAATTTCAGTAGACATATTCAAATCCATGAACATAGAAGTAAAATTGTAAAATTATACTCAACAAGTAAATAAATCAATTAAACATAAATGAAGAGACTTCAGCAACACAATACAGCACCAGATCTGAGCATCACACTGAAAAATCTAATAAAAATCGAAATTAGATCACAATTCAAAAACACAAAAACAAAATGCCAACTCGAACATTGTGATTACGTAATCGAAATTCGAAAACGACATAAATACATTAATTGCTTACGATATAGAAAATTGGATTTTAGCGGGAAAGTGTGTAAAACAAAACGAAACGGTGATTACATTGCGAGAAATATGAGGATCATGTGAATTGAAACAAACGATTACCTCGGGAGTTAGATCCGCGTGAGAATTCAAAATCGAGATTTGGAACTGAGTCGCGGTTAAACCCCGACCCGGACCGAGTCAACACGGCGAGTCGGAATCTAGAAGTTGAAAAACAAGAAGAAGAAGAAGAAGAAGAAGAAGATTTGCGAAGAAAAAGCCGCAACTTCGTTTCATCAATCTTCGTCTTTATATAAGCACAACAACAAGCACGCGCCAACCATATTACTAACTACCTTTTCTTATTTATCCATTTCTTATAAATTTGGCTAATTTTATTTATTTCATTTAATTTAGGTATTATTTTTTATATTTTATTCTAAGGAAAATACAAACAAGTAAGATCATTAATTCTTTATATATTTTATTTATTAAATGTCTTTTTTTTTAAAAAAAAATTGTCTTTATTATTTGACATGAAAGGGATATATTGTATAAATAAGTAAAGAATTTAAGGGATTAATAAATTTTATTTAAATATAAATTATTTGCTAGATTTTGAGAATTATAATATTAAAAATAACTAATTTTTCATCTAAAATTCAATGCATATACAAAAAGTTTAATCAATTATTTTAAAAATAAAAAATTTAAATAATAATAAATAAATAAAAATTAACTATCATTAAGAGACATATACAAAGTCATTTAAAATAATTAAAAATATTTTCAATGGTAAAAAAGTTTCATATGACCAAACTTTTTGTGTATATTTCTTTAAATAGAAATCTTAATTCAAATTATTTAGAAATTGATTCTTTTTAAATAGTAATAATTAATAAAAATAAGTCAAACAATTTAGTAAAACAATATATACTTTGGAGAGAGAAAAAAAACACCTATATATTTATTCATAATTGAAATGAATGAATTTGGTAAAACACAAAATCAAGTTTTTTTTTTTTCTGTGGGTAGAGTTTTTCCTTTTATTACGGTGTCGGTGAGGCTTCCTACGTTGTTTCGGATTGTGGCCAGTTCTTGCGGTTCGTACCTTTTACTTGCCTCTTACGATTTGTACTACACATGTTGTGTCAAACAAATTGTGACTTCTTTACCACTCTAGTCTCTCTCTGCCAGCGTGCATGAACAGAATATACCACAGTACAACTCTGCTCGAAATTTCCTTTTCTTCTTCTTGTTCTTTACTTTATTTACTATATTTATATTACTATTATTATAGTCGTAGTTATTGCGACATATATGTCTGAAATATTGTTTTATTTGTTTATCAAAGTAGGACACTTAGATGCTAAAAATATGAATTTGGCACTTTATTAATAACAGTAACATTATTGATTATTTTATAATTGTTTATATAAAATTTGAATGTATTTCTTGAGGAGTTGAGGTTACACATTAAAAAAAACGCTTAAATTTCTAATACCATCGAATTGAATTAGAGGACCATTGAATTAATTTAGATTTTGTTGTTTAATACTCTTTTCCTTTTTTACTAAAACTCTTTTAATTTTAAATTGATTTTTTTTGTTTATATAGGAAATATAAGTTTATGTTTCACAAATCTAGTCCGCTAGCTTATTGTTGATAGCTTATAATATCTAAGTTGGTTTGCTCAAAAGTATAGTTGTTAGACAATAGTCTTCTCTCACAAACTTTTTATAGCATTTTTTTTCTTGGAGATTATATCATATTTGAGGTTCTACTTCAAATAATGTTTGAGTTTATATTTTATAGTATATCATATTCTCTCTTATTTTTATTCTATCATCATAAATAAAAATATGTTAATAAAAAAATAAATTATTTTATCTTTTTATCTATCAGTTAATTCAACCAATAATTTTACTAAAATTTTTAGATTCAAATTTCTTGTAAAGAAACTAAGAACTCCATATGATGGTAAGGATGAGCTAATACCATTCTTTGATTAGTTTGATTCAATAAGTTATTATATCACGCCCCGATCAAATATTTGATTAGTTAGAAGAATATGACAAGTAAATCACGGTACATTATTTTATCATGTGTCTCTGATTAAATTTTTATTACAAGGTGGAGGTTGTGATAGAAACTAATAATATATTAATTATTTAATCTTATAAAATATATTTTAAAATATATAAAATTAAATCTTTAAATAAAAATTTGATATTAAAATTTTAATATTTT
>JBBPBT010000498.1:3147591-3160767 GCA_037974875.1 Cicer bijugum
ACATATAATTTACTCTATAAATATTTAAAAATCATTAGTCTACCGTACGAAAATCGATTTCCTACAATCAAATAGTGATCGTAAACAGTGATCTTAATCATTTATATTTGTTTTTATAGGTTTTTCCATTAAAGATGTTATGATTAGTTGCGTTTAATATTAAATGTATATATTTCTTGCGGCAGACATCTAAACTCGTGTTCATTACATTATGAAAGTTTAACTCATTTAAATAGACTTAATTCTCATTAGTAGTCATCTATTTTAATTTGTAATTCATAATATTATTTATTTATTTATTTAATGAACTTTTAATTGATATAATTGAATTCTAATTTAAAGATCTTCGATGCAATGACTTCGTTATTGCACGAATCACCTATCTCATAGGAAATTCTAGTCATTTTAAGATACATATTTTTTCTTAAGTTATTATTAATTATTAAAAAAGAAAATCATTGTAAACATAAATTTTTTAAGAATTGTTTTAAAACTTGAAGATTAAAATATTTTTTTTTCTTTTGTAAATTTCTTAACTACTCCAAAAATAATTAAATTAGGTAATGAGAAACGTCTGCCGACTGGTAACATCAAACTAAATAAAACATTAATGTGTGTAAAGTAAAGATATCAACTATTTCTAAAGATAGATTTTGATTTGATTGATGATACTTAAAATAATAATTACCATTAATATTTATAGACTCAATAAAACAAAGCTTAAATTCTATTAGTCATCATGGCTCTAAATTAACAAAAGGTTGTGTTTTAATTGCCCCAATCGACTATCCTCACACAAAGGTGCATGAGATTTATAGGTTATCCTTGCTTGTGCTAAACATTCCCACATTATTTGACCTGATTTATTGTTGTCGTGTTATTTGTTTCTCTTCGTGTCTTAACTCTTAGAAAATAACTGCCACTTTTTTATCCTCTTGTCCCTCACTTGGTGTTTTTTTTTCTAAAAGATTGATAATTTATTGTTATCGAGTCAAATGATCAGTTCACACAAATTTGCGAAAAACTAACTTCTTAGCACTTGACTAATTTCCAATTACTTTGCGATCGCCTTGTCTATTTATATTTAGCTTTCTTTACTTTCAATTATTTCTCCAAAATAAAATATAAATAAAAATTATGTATAAAAAATGGATGTCTTTCATTAAACATTAAAATTAAATATATAAAATTTCAACAAAAAATTATTGTTTATAGAAGTAGAATTCTCCAAAATAAAATAAAAATAAAAATCATGTATAAAAAATTGATGTCTCCGGTTAAAAATTAAAATTAAATATATAAAATTTAAAAAAAAAATTGTTTATAGAAGTAGAATTATTTATCTTGCTCTCCAAGACACACACATGCACACGGACACATGCAATGAATCACTCAAGTTATCAAATGCGTGAGAGAGAAGGTAACCCAACTCATTCATGTGATACCTCTCATGCCAACAGAACCTTGCATCAACTTATTTTAACACACCAAATATATATACCATCTCTCCTTCAAAACATTGAATACACCAATTTCTTTTATTTTTTCACAAAAAACATATAGTATAATTTAATTAGGTTATTCATATTGTGTCTAAAAGAGGTCAAATATGGAGAGTCCAAAAAAGAATGATGTTAGCTACTTTCAAATGCCTCTTCACTATCCAAGATACATAGAAAAAGACTACCAAAACATGCCTGAATGGAAACTTGATCGTCTCCTTAAGGAATATGGGTTGCCTACAAATGGTGATTTGGCCTACAAAAGAGAGTTTGCTATGGGTGCTTTTCTTTGGCCTAAGTTCCCTCTTGTCTCAAAGTCTTGATGAGTATTACTTTACTAGTTATATAATGCAAATAAGATGTATGTTTGATTTCAATACTTATGCGAAACTATAACAATATATTATTAGTTTAGTGTAGTTTATATAAATGTAACTTAGTTACTTTGAACTATTGTATAATGTTACTTATTAGTTCTCTATATATATATTTAGTATAAGTTTTATAACAACTTTATTTTCTTTCAACCCTAACTCATTGTATTAATCGCACATCTTTTTAGGGTTTTTTTTATCAATTGGGAGCCTTTATGGTATTGTCCTTGAAAGGCAGTCAAGTGATTAAAAAGTATGAATGTTAATAAATTATTATTAGTCTAGATTTTTAAGAAATGTGTGGGATATTTCGGTGTGTTACAAAGAATTTGAATTTATTATATTTAGCCAAACTACTTCTTGAATCGAAATGTTTGCCTAATGCATGAGACCTATACAAAGAAAAAAAAAAGTGATTGTATTATAAAGATTTGGTTGTTGAGTTCATGAAGTAATCGGAATTAAGTGAGCAAAAATGAGATGACATCACATGTCACAAACAACTTTTATCATTCTAGATGACATTCCATTTTCTTTATGCAATATTGATTCTTTATTTCTTTATAAGGAAATGAATAAATTAGCTACCTAGAATTGAAAGAACTATGTTATCTTGTGGAAGAACAATGGCTCAATAAATGACTGCTATTAATACTTTTAATTCTATATTAGGATCCCATCAAATGCATTAAATTGCTCAAGCTTTGAAGTCAAATCCCTCTAAAGAATTAAAGGTAAACTCATAATTGAACATTTATTTTATTTCACAGTAGCAGAATTGACTAAATCACATTACTTTTATAAAATTATAGCGACTCACTATGATTTTGTGAATTTAACTGCAAAATCAAATTTATATTGAAATAATTCAGTCTTATCGAAGTTATTTAAAGTCAATCACAACTCACCAATACACTTGATAACTTAATTCCAACCAACAAATACTAATTTGATGATGAGCTCAAATAAGCAATTGCATACCAAAGTTAAGACTAAAGAGTATCGAATTATATAACATCTAAGCTTATAATTGAAAATATATAATAATTAAAAACATTATTAAATATGGAAATAACATGATTCCTTCATATTTCAAAGGAACAATTTAGTAATTTACTTTTAAAAAAAAAATAAAAATTAATAAGAACAGTAACATCAAAGAAAGGCAATTAAACACATTGGAAGAGTGTAGCAATTAAACAAAGAAAGCAAATACAGCTCTCGCGGCGCAGTTGACGTTAGTTATGGAAATCTGTTATTTGAGTAAAAAATATTCTGTTATTATTATCACTCTCACAAGTCACAACCTTCTTCTTCATCTTCGTTCAAGGATTCCACACTCACACCCTCCATTCCTCTATCCCATTATCAAACCATGAAACCCTCCAACAATGGCGATTCATTCCGAGCCACCGTAATCATCAAAATCATCGCATTCTTCATCGTCGCCCTCACTTTCTTCTACATCGGTAAACTCTCCTCCAACCACTACCAACAACTCATCTTCTTCTCATCAATTACAACAACAACAACATCCAATCAAGTCTCCACTTCCCCCAATTTCAACAAAACTTTCAATATCTCCACTTCAATCAATCATAACCATACACAAACCCTAGAAACCACAGAATCCCTTAAAATAAAGATATTAGGGATTCTGAATGAGGATGGAACGATGTCCGATCAGTTTGAGGTGGGGGAATTTGATCCGGAGACTGTGAATGAACCAGTGCCTGATGATTTAACTGTGCATGCTAATTATCATGAATTGAAATTTGAGGTGAAGAAGTTTGTGGTGTGTTCGAGTAGTATGAGTGAGTATATACCGTGTTTGGATAATTTAGAGGATATTGGGAAGATTGAATCGATGGAGAGAGGGGAGAGGTTTGAGAGGCATTGTCCTGTTGAGGAGAAACGGATTAGCTGCTTAGTTCCGCCGCCCAAAGGTTATCGTTCGCCAATTCCGTGGCCTAGAAGCCGAGACGAGGTACATTTCTCTTTATGTGATTGATGAAAAGGTGAACACGTGAACTTTCCAGAAGGTCACTCTTTATAGTTATAGTTGGAAATAGATTCCATGCTGTAACTGCGTGACACAGTTACACCTCACAATGTCTGATCTCAGTGACTGGTTGAGATTGTTTTAGTGGATGTGCATTTGTAATCTGAACTGATCTCAAATCAATAGCCGAGATCGACTACTGTGTCTGTGTGATAATATAACTGCAGAGAATCTGAGTCCTGTTATAGTTCTAGTTATTTAATATAATCAGAGTTTAATGAGGATGCAGATTACTAGTAGTATAAACCATTTTTACAATGACATTCAATTAGAGAACTCTCAAATTTTCTAAGTTGTATATTCACTCAAATATATTTTTCTGTGGGGCAGAGGACAGAGGTGGCTTTACATTGGCTTTTCAATGCAATGTTATGCTTTTTTTTCTCGTAGGTGTGGTACAGTAATGTTCCCCACACTCGTCTTATGGAAGATAAAGGGGGTCAAAATTGGATTACCAGAGACAAGGATAAGTTTAAATTTCCAGGGGGTGGCACCCAATTTATACATGGAGCAGATCAATACTTGGATCATATTTCTAAGGTCACTATGTACTTTGCTTTCACATTTCCGGACAGTATATATGAATCTTCAACAATTCTGATGTTTATCATCCACATGCTGTAGATGGTTCCTGACATCACGTTTGGTCAGAATATAAGAGTTGCTCTTGATGTGGGTTGCGGTGTAGCTAGTTTTGGTGCATACTTATTGTCAAGAAATGTCATAACCATGTCCATTGCTCCAAAGGATGTTCATGAGAATCAGATCCAATTTGCTCTTGAGCGCGGTGTCCCAGCAATGGTGGCAGCATTTGCAACTAGACGTTTATTATATCCAAGTCAAGCTTTTGATTTGATACATTGCTCGCGCTGCAGAATTAATTGGACTCGAGATGGTATGGGTTTTCTTGCATTTCAACTCTTAGCCCTCTCATTTTTTAGCTTCTACTTTTTATGGTATGAATGACGTCGTAAATTCCACATATGCACTTTTTAATTCTGGAAAATTTATACAGATCATAATAAAGATTCTTCGTAAATTCCACATTCTGGAAAATCAATCATTACCTGATATCACGACTGGCTTGTTAGTAGGGAAGAAAAATGGGAGTGAGTGGGGCTTACCTGGAAATCTTATTCTCAAACAACTGTCTGTGAAATAAAAGAAGAGAGCTAATTCAATGTCTCCTTTATGTCTTTGTTTCAGTTGCTTACTTTGAGTTTCATCTAACACCTTTTTTACCCATGATGAAGATGGTATTTTGCTGCTTGAAGTTAATAGGATGCTAAGGGCAGGAGAGCTAATTCAATGTCTCCTTTATGTCTTTGTTTCAGTTGCTTACTTTGAGTTTCATCTAACACCTTTTTTACCCATGATGAAGATGGTATTTTGCTGCTTGAAGTTAATAGGATGCTAAGGGCAGGAGGGTACTTCGTCTGGGCTGCCCAACCAGTTTATAAACATGAGCAAAATTTAGAAGAACAATGGGAAGGTATGATTCAAATTGGTCTAGATCTGTATTCCTAAAATTGCAACCTGCATCCGTTGCGTGTAACATTGGTTTATTTTTTTTAATCTTCAGAGATGCTTAATCTTACTACTCGTCTTTGCTGGATCTTTTTGAAAAAAGATGGGTATGTTGCAATATGGCAGAAACCCTCCGACAATAGCTGCTATGTAAACCGGGAGGCAGAAACTAAACCTCCACTGTGTGACCCAAGTGATGACCCAGATAATATCTGGTATAATGTTCTTGCGTTCGTGATAATTTTTGCCACAAATAATATGTAAAATTTACTATGATGGTTTAATGTGATAGATCTTTCCACAATATAATCAACGAGTAAAAAATAGGTGTGTTTTAGTAATACATAGGTTGAAACAACCGGGAAATGTAGAATTAAATAGTTCCTTCTTTGATATTAAATGGTAAACCACTATTGTTTTCATCAAAAAAAAAAAAAAATCAAGTGAAGCTACATTTTTTTCATCTAGATAACTTCAATGAAGCTATAAAGTTTTGTGATAAACTATGAATGTGAATAAAAATTATGCTCTACATAGAAGCCCATGATCAAGGATTAAGAAAGGCCTTTGTATTGTCCACAATTCATATTTCTGAAGCTATGATTTTTAAAACCCAACCAATGATTATAAAAATGGCCTTGCAGTGTCTACAAGGCCAAGATCGACAATTTGCAGAAGCCTTTATATAATCAATTTCTATTTTGTTATCAATGTTTATTTTTTATTTTTTAATATACAATTATTTATTGTCAAGCTTTTCTAGGTTTACTGAAGTGTGCACAAAAATTGTGGGCAAGTTAATTTCTTCTTTGTCTTAGTAAAAAAAAAAGAAACAAAATAAGCTGAAAAGAAAAATAAACCGGAAACTAAAGGATGGATATTTAAGACTTCAGAAGCAGAATATGTGATCGAACCTGTTTATACACATTTGTATAGGGTATCTACTTTCTACCTCCAATCTCATTGAATTTATATCTAGAACCTTCCTTAATCCTATGCCAGTTACGGGAAAATCTGGATAAGTTTACGCTTTGAGTAAAGCTTGATAATATATTTTCATGCTTGTGTTTTATTACATTTTACAGGCCTTTTAATTGGGTATTAAATTATTTGCTTTGTCAATTTAGGTATGTTAATCTAAAAGCATGCGTCTCTCCATTGCCTGAGAATGGCTATGGAGCAAATCTTACCAAATGGCCTGCACGATTGCAAACTTCACCTGATAGGCTCCAAAGCATAAAACTTGATGCTTCCATATCCAGAAAAGAGCTTTTTAAGGCCGAATCAAAATATTGGAATGAGATAATAACAAATTATGTAGGTGCTTTACATTGGAAGACGATGAGATTAAGAAACGTTATGGACATGAGATCTGGTTTTGGAGGGTATTGTTTTATCCTATTTCCTTTCTTGTGTAAAATATGACTTTAGGATTTTCTTATTATCTTCAATAATTTTGAGTATTTTGCAGATTTGCGGCTGCATTGATTGATCAAAATCTCGACAGCTGGGTTATGAATGTTGTTCCTGTTAGTGGTCCAAACACCTTGCCTGTGATATATGACCGTGGTCTGATTGGAGTTATGCATGACTGGTACTTTGTTGATCATATTCAAAATTATATTAAAGACATACTAAATAACTTGTAGCAATATTTTGTGAACTTTTCAGCATTAGTAATATTTCGCTATTTATGATTTCTAATTCAGGTGTGAACCATTTGACACTTATCCAAGAACTTATGATCTTTTGCATGCTGCAAACCTGCTTTCTGTTGAGAAGAAAAGGTACTCTTCATGTTGATAGAATTAAAAACTGAAAATTGTATTGAAAATATGTCAGGTTGTCCTTAAATGTGGATTGGCAAAATAAAAGTTTTGGTATTCTCTCCATTAGAAGCATGATTGTATACTCCTTAATGATCTACTGAAATAAGCATATAGTACAATATTATAAAATTCTAACACTCATTCCATAGGAATCTCAATTTTTGTCCATCTTAAAAAAAATTATATTTGGTAATATTCAATTGTTCATTACTCATTGTCCATTTTTTGTCAAAAAAATTACTCATTGTCCACTTATGGCATGTATTAGGACTATAATGCTTTTTAAAAATAAGAAACGTGTATAGGTTTATTGTGTTTTTATTTGTGTATGTTAAGAGTACTTCTCCAGTGATTTCTTATTATGAGTTTCATTTCTCTCATATCAGATGCAATGTCTCATCAATCATGCTTGAGATGGATCGGATGCTTAGACCAGGTGGGCATGTATACATCCGCGATTCTCTTTCTATCATGGCTGAGCTTGTGGAGATTGCCAAGGCTATCGGCTGGCAAGCCACGCTGCGAGATACGCCCGAGGGTCCACATGCAAGTTATAGAGTTTTGGTTTGTGATAAGCACTTATGATGCGGTTGTTGCAATTGGGGCTGTAAAACTCGTTCTTGGTTTCTGAATTGATCCCTACAGCTGCAATGAGGAATGCAACACAAGTTTAAGACTTTGCAAGTGTAAATATCTCACTTGCTTCCTTATAAGCGTGTAGAGACTCTGGAGGCAATGAATTTTTTTTATTCTTGACATAAGATCGCAAGAACTGATTAGGTATAGTGTATCATTTAACTTGTTTGTAAAGTTCAATTTATTTGTATATTACAAAGTTTAAGGCCGGGTTTCTTTTATATTGTTCATTAATGTCTAGTTCAAAAGTTTGAGTTTCGTGTTCTTAAATAGGTTTTATTTTATGTGAATTGTGGTCTTAGTTGTCCTTTGTATTTGTATCTATATTTTTTCCTTCTAGTGTTCTCTATGAATTTATGGATTTTCATTGGATTCCTGTACAAATACTAGATCAACTTTTATTTATTTATTTTTGTTTATATTTTGAACGGCTTAATATTTTTCTTTTGTAGTCTATCTATCGTTGAATATGAAATACTTGACGCATTTACTTTTGTAAATCTACTACTATTTCGTTTTGTTTTTTATTTTAAAATCCAATCTTTAATATCCAATTTTTAAACTTATCTTCATCAAATATAAGCTTATACGAGATTCTTAATAAAATAGTTAAAGTATCATTCAAAAGTTCACTTGAAACAAACTTTGACTTTTGACAGATTAACTAAAATAGTTAAAGTATCATTCAAAAGTTCACTTGAAACAAACTTTGACTTTTGACAGATTAACTGGTACATTTTTTACATGAGTAAATACTTAATTTAGTCTTTTAAATTTTATGATAATAAACATAATCTACAAATAGTTAATGCTGGGAAGATGATTTCTACACCGGCAAAAAATGATTCTTGCAAAGATGATTTCTACATATAGTTAAATTTTATGGTTATAAACATAATCCATATATAAAAATTTCTCCTAACTACTTTTAATAATATTGTGTTAGTTTCGTGTAATTTATTTTTTTTATTAATACTTAATAAAAATTTGTGATATTAATATACTTTATAATTGCATTTCAGTATAGGGATAAATTCAGCTCTATTAAATAAAATTAAAATAAAAACAAAAGGGAGGCCCCTCGTATATCATAAACAAACTGGTCTAGCACCGAACTCAAGTGCCCGTAAAACTAAAACCTCGCCGGAAAACGCACCCGGAGTTTCTCCTCCGACGCCTCAAACAAACAGTGAGAATTTCCACTTTTTCCTTTTATTTATTATTGTATTTCCTTTTCTCTCTCCTTATGCGGTACCGCCCGCGAGGAACATAATCCAAATGACACTAATGTTGCTTCCATTTTTTTAGTGTATTAGTTCATTTTGCATTTTTTTTCCCTGTCTGATAATTATTTGCTCTTATAGAATTATTCTTGTTTCTTAGAGTTTGAAATACTGAATTTGTGTTCTTTTGTTTTAAAAAGGTCTTCTTAGTGTGCTGGTTTAGTTGGCTCCAAAACATGGAAAAACTCTTGAAAATTATAACCTAATCTAAATGGGACTAATTTTTGTTCCATTTTTAAGTATACTGTTTCATTTCTCTGTAGCACCGACATCTCTTATCAAAAGCGTGTACCCGTGTCCACGTGTCAGTCTCATGTCCCGCGTATATGTGGGTGCTTCTTCATAAGTTCATTTTGCGAAAATATATTCCGTTTGATAATTATGTGCTCTTGAAGAATTATTATTGTTCAAGTTTAAAAGACTGAATTTTTATGTTTTGTTTTGAAGGCTAATGCTGTGGAATTCTTTTTTATGAGATGGATCCAACCCATTTTACAACTGATTTCTTGCCCATAACATTGAATCCGTCGTCAACTTACCTTCAATTTTCTTTTGTTAAACATTTCCATAAGACCCCAAACCTAAAATTTCATTCCCACAACCGATTCAATGTTGTCTCATTCTCTCAAAACTCGAAACAAATTAGTGAATTCCCGATTTCTAGCAAGAATCATAACGCCTGCAGCTCAAGACACATCGGATGTTATGCGGGTCGTAGCAAGAAGTCTGGTGGTGGATCATCTTCTGGTAGACTTGAAGGTAATGCTGAGTTTCGAAGACGGTTGAAGCGCAATGCCAGGGCGAAAAGTAAGAGGCTTGCTGAGTCTTTATTCTATAGGTTGAAGAATCCAAGGGGACGAGGGAATTATCCTGATAACTTTTCGGAGGATATGCTTCAACAAATTGGTCTTGGATATGATCGAACGGTACGGTTCATGGGGAAGGATGATCCGAATTTACGCAACCCGTATGATTGGTATAAATATGGTGAATATGGGCCATATTCGTGGCGTGGAATTGTTGTTGGTGAGCCGGTTAGTGGTGGGATTACGGATGAGTGCGTGACAATAATTAATGAAGTTAAGGATCATGAAGAGTGGGAAGAGATTGAGAAATCTGAAATGGCTGCTGATTTTGGGAAAAAAGTTAAGCAGTTGGATCAAACTAAATTAAGGTATTTTTGGGTTTTTATTAGGCATCCGAAATGGAGAGTTTCAGAACTTCCTTGGCAGCAATGGACATTAGTTAGTGAAGTTGTACTTGAAGCTGGTAAGCAGAGATTGGATAAGTGGACTTTGATGGGTAGACTCGGGAACAAGGCCAGGTCATTGGTAGCGCAATGTGCAGCGTGGATGAGACCTGATATTGTGTATGTCAAGC
Organism: Cicer bijugum; assembly: GCA_037974875.1. Lineage (NCBI taxonomy): Eukaryota > Viridiplantae > Streptophyta > Magnoliopsida > Fabales > Fabaceae > Cicer > Cicer bijugum. Next base: position 3,158,185 of record JBBPBT010000498.1, read on the forward strand.
GGCCGGTGTTCCAGTGTAGGTTTGAGCCGCAAGATAACTTTTTCAATGCAATAATTCCATTTCTTGATCCTAGCACTGAACATGATTACCTTTGCGAGTTACAAAACGATGATGGCACTGTAGAAACGTGTACTTATTATGGTGGATTATGTAAACTAGTGAAGGTGAATCAAAAGGCTTTTGTTGATGATGTGGTTAATGCGTATCAGAAATTGAGTGATGAGAAAAAGTCAAAATGTTTGGAGTTTCTTTTGACCAATCATCCGGTGCAAATGTTACATCCATATACTAAAGAGTGGAAGGCTAAGTTGGAAGAAATGGAGCTGGGTTGTGATGCTCCTGATGAAGAAGATGATGATATCACAGGCGATAATGATACTGAGATTCTAGATTGGATTGAGGATGAAGGTAGTGATGGGGATGCTGAAATTGATGATGATGATGATGATGACGATTATGATTACGATAATGAAGAGGGGGAGGAAGAGGAGATTGATAATTTTGATGTCAATGAAGACCAAGATCTAGTTACGGACATGGAAGAAAGCAAAGATGGTAAATTTCATGCCACAGAAGAGGGTACACTTGCTGGCAAAGATGTAGAGGACTGGAAGGAGTTTCGAAAAGCAACAAATAGTGCAGAGGCAATAGAAAACTTGGCAAAGAGGAGTGCTGAGATCTCTACAAAGTTATATAAGAAGCAAATGATGACACCTGAGGAGGCAGAGGAAGAAATGATGCATTCGGTAGATGGAGACGAAATTGTCTTGAGAGGAAAGCGACCAAAGGTTAGTCCAGAAGAGTGGAAGTATGTTGGGATGGGTCCATGGAGAAAAAAGATTAAAAAGAGCAAACTTCCTCCAGAGCTATTTCTGCGGGCGGCTGTTCGACCGTTCAATTACAGAAATCTTGTTAAAGAGATTGTTTTAACTAGGCATGCAATTTTGGATGGTGATATTGGTAGGAAAGATTAAGAGTATTACATATGAAGGGTATAGTTTTGTAGTAGTGATATTGACAAATCTTTGATGGTTCAGCGTCTTTGGGTTCCCATCATGTAAGTTGAGAAAATTAGTAGAATGAATTTTTCTCCATGCTTTTGTGGAAGGATTTTTTTTATTTTTATGCTTACCTAGTTTCTGGAAAAGATTATTAAAGCATACAACATCAATTTATTTATACATGTGGTTCTTTGTGTTTTCAAAAGTTTTTTATGTATGTAACAATTCTTTCTGGACCATGTTTGTTATTAATTACACTGTGACTAGCATTTTAGTGAATGTTTTCCCCATAGTTCTCAAAAATTATAACTCAATGAAGGAAATGCTCTTAATGTTACTTCTAGCCAATAGATTTACATTGGAAAAATATTAGTGTTTTCTGTAAACGTAAAAGAGCAATTTCCTCAGTCTCTGTTTTGCTCCAATTTCTCTCTTTATGTTACAATATTTATATTAAAATCTGATAGAACATAAGTTAGTGGTTCTATTTTATATTTGATACATGTTAAAAATAAAATAGAACATACACAAGATAACCAAAAATAAACTGATGTTCATTAAAAAGTCAAATAAAACAGAATAGAAACTGTTATATTTGTCTGTGTCAAACACTGCTTATTAGTACTTCATTTGTAGAAAAAGTTTGAGGTTGTTCTAAATTTCTGCTTTAGGTGGCACTTACCACAGTCATGATGTTATTGTGTTCATCAACTATCAAAGGGTCCGGATCAAATTCGTGTTCTTTTATTATGGTTTAAATAAATGCTGCATGTGTGGAAGGTTAAGCTGAAAACTTTTTTGAGTGTTAATCAGCTTTTATTCGATTCTCCTTTCTTTTTCTTTGCTTATTCATTTTCTTTTTAGTGCTACTTATCTGCATTTGACCCTTTGAGTGTAATTAATATCATAATCACATACATGATTAGTGTATAGTTATAATTTATAAACATTATTTAATCACTTTATTAATTTATCACTTTAAATCAGTCAATTTCTTTTTGGAGATTATCTTTCTCTACATGTCTTTTCATATACATTATCAATTGATCAAAGAGACATTGTTTTCACATTTTTGGGTCAATTGGATCCAATTTTCACAAACTTGATTAACAGACCTAACTGATTAACATTTTTCTTGTGTATTTGAATTGAGAGTTTTAGAGAGGAGGGGAGACATTATTTTTTTCGTTTCTAATTTCTAAATTAAGGAAGCTAAGCTATTAATGTTTCTAAAAATAAATTTATGTGTTTATGAAATTTAAGCTATTTTTGTAGTTTTATAAAATTTTAAGTATATATCAAATTATAAATTTATTCCTCCAAAATTTCTCTCTCAAACTCTCAAATATTCCCTAGGTTTTTACCAAAGCGCTATAATGAATCCTAATTATGTAACTATGGACAGTTTGTTTAAGATTTTTTGAAAATAACTTTTTATAATATTTTATCTTTTTTATATAATAGTTTAAAAAAATTAAAAATAAAGCCTCAAATAAAAAAAAAATCAGTTTAAATAGTTTATCTTGAAATATCGTTTTAAATATTTTATCTATTTGCTAAAGCTTTTTTTGAATAAAAAAAT
>JBBPBT010000498.1:3161361-3172036 GCA_037974875.1 Cicer bijugum
AATTAATTACTAACTTATTTGTGTCAAAATTATTAATTTAGATAAAATATTTTATGCGGTTTTTTAATTTAATTTTAAATAATAATTTGGTCATTTATTTATTATTTTAATTTGATTCTTTATTTAATTTTAAGTGATAATTTGATCATTTATATCTTAAAATATTAACAATATTATCTTTTTTATATATAAACTCAGAAAATTTATCATCGTCTTTAAATAAAACTCGAAAAATTCATTATCAATTTTAAGAAAATTCATATATTCATCTCCAACAATAACAAAAACAAAATCAAATTGATAAAATAAATAAGAAGTCACACTTTAAAATTTGATCTCCAAAATAATATTTTGTATTCTTTGTTGATGTAGCTAAATATCACTAGAAGGGGGGTTGAATAGAGATTTTGCTGTTAAAAATAATTTGCAAGTGTTTTTTAAAACTATCCTCTCACATAGAATGGCGAGCCCAGGGATGGGTTTGTCAAATTTTTAGATTTGAGCTGAGCAAAAGAGTAAGAGAAAAATATAAGAATGACACACACAATTTTTATATTGGTTTACCCAATGAAAACTACGTCCAGTCCTCATACTCGTGAGATTTCACTAATGTTCATACAGATCAACCTCTCACTGAGGATGATTACAAATTGTGCATTCTTTAGTTTCATCAAGCTTACAATCAATTTTCAAATATTTTCAAGTGTATCTCACGTGAAAATTACAGAGTGATATGAGAGTGATTGATTCTAAATACTTTCTCAATGGATTTACAAAGATCTAGTGTAAGATTGAAGAAAGTATGAAGATATGATAGGTATAGCTCTTGATAGCTTTTAGATGCTTGATCTTTTTATGCAATTGTGCTATGTGTTTGATGATGAAGAGCTTGCTGCCTTTTATAGAAGTCTTATAATGTTCCTTTCATGTGCCAAACTCTTGATGACCGTTGGAATTCATTACATAAGATCCAAGATTTTTCATTATAATTACAGAACTGTCATCTAGCTGTTCTTGGACTGGCAGAGGCCATCCTCACGCAGGAAGATCAACTTCCTTGAAACTTGATCTTGAGATGTCCTTTTCTATTCTCTTTCTTCAAAGAGTGTAAGGTTGATTCTTTGACTATGTGAGCTACAACCTTTTCAAAACTTTAAGGACTAGGTTGATTTCAACTTTTGAGAGTGATGTTGACAAGAGAGAGCCACCCTCTTACATAGGAATGTCATCCTCGAGTCTGAGGATCAAATCTTCTTTTAACATGTGAAGTCTTCCATTTTTGGCTTTTTTGTTGTTTCCTTTATGTTACTTGACTTCTTCATGTATTCATTCGTGCAAGCATAATAAATGGTCTAATTTTAGCATTTGCACATGTTTGATGGGTTGATTTCAACTTTACTGAACTATCCTCAGCCTAATATTGTCATCCTCTAGTCTTTCATCATAATAAATGGTCTAACTTCTTTATTTCAAATACTTTATTTATTCATTTTTTGATAATGTTGTGCATTTCTTTAATGAATAAAAACATTTGTTCTGGTGAGGACACATATTGTGCAGATTTAAAGATTCATCAACTCACGAGACCATCCTCAACATTTTCATCCTCCAGATTTAAATCAAATTTTTTTTTTGCCTTAATGATTAATAACCTGTTTTCTTATATGAATTCACTCAATAGCACATATTAGTCATTAACCACAATCATAATTTCTTAAGTAATTATGTTATCATCAAAATCATTTGAGAGATTTTGTCTCAACATTTGTATCCTTTATGTTATTGTTGGAGAATGAAATATGAATTTACTTGAAGATTTAAGTTATAAAGTTGATGAAAATATGATTTTTGTTAAAAATAAATACTAATTTTTTTAGTTTTATTTGTAGATAATGAGTTTTTTAGATTTTTGTAAAAAATAATAAAATTATTGATATTTTAAAATATAAATTATCAAATCGCTACTTAAAATTAAATAAATGATCAAATAAAAAAATTAGCTGAATTTTTATAGATAATCATGATTAAAAATAATTTATATTTTAAAAAAAAAATTATTTAAGTGTTACATTATCATTTAAAAAAAATCATATAACTAATTATTTTAAATTTAATCTTTCATAGTTTGATAGCAAAAAATAATTTATTTATCTTTATAAGAGATCTCTCATTTAATATTCTCCCTTTGTATATATATATTTAGTTGAGATTGATTTCATGATTTGATTTGGTTATGAAAAACTACAGTTTGTAGAAACCAAAAGAAGCTATACCGTGAAATTTGATCCGATCAGTTCTTTTTCTTTTTTTCTTCCAAATAAATGCTAACAAAATTCACTTAAAGTTGTTAGATTTTCTATTTTTTACTTTAACGTTATTTATAAAAAAAAAACATGAAGGAAGTGAAATTTTTTATTAATTAAAATAGCACTGATTACCAATTTTACAATTATCTACAAGAAAGTTTAAACTGATGAATACCAAAACCAGCTCTAACCAATAAGCTAGTGCGTCAAGCATTAAGTGCCAGAATCAGATGCACCCAAATAAAATAAAGTTCATCAAATACTTCTTTGTTTTTGTTTGTTAGTTTGTAATTTTGAATTAATGTTTTTCAACTATTATCCCCCTCCAATATCGTAATGCTTATAATATTATTCCTTTATGAAAAAAAAAATATGTAGGAAGAAATCATCAAAAGTGGGGCATAAAAGCTGTGGGAAACTAGTTATATATAGAGATATGTAGTTGAGTTTTTAGCATGTATATATAATACAAAAAATTATTTTGAGAAAATATATAATAAATATTAATGGTTGAGTTTTATTTTCTTGAAGCATATATAATGGCTTTTATGGAATAAAAACATATACAATGGTTCTGCCTTCTCTCATTTGCTTAAAAAGAATAAGAAAAAGAAGCGTGTGCATTTTTCAACCGATTAGAATATTTGAAAATTAGAAATTTATAAGTTTTTCAAATATATTTTTTAAAATAATTTAGTGATTAAACTCAAATATCTTACGAGAAGAGGAAAATGTAGATTTGAACCGAAGCCACTAAACACTTCAAGAAAACTAAAAAGCAATATAGACAAAATTTACGATAAACGATTTTAATATGTAGTTTATAATAGAATAATACATAAAAGTTATTTAAAATTGTAACAATTGATCACACTCATTAAAAATAGAATTATAAATTTTTTTTATCTTCACAATTAAAATGCTAAATGTCAGTTTGATGAACTAATTTTTGAATCATATTTTTATTTTTATTTTTATTAAACTGACATTAATTAAATTGTTGTCTCAGTGATAATAATATGAACACTAAAAAAAATCATCAACTTATAATTTGGATAAATACTGGCAATTGACATTAAAATTTTGAGTCACTTAGAATATTCCTTTAAATATACCGTGGACCAATAACTAATACTATATATCTTATCTCCTACCCAAGGAAGAAAGAATTAAGAATCTGGTAATCTAGATTAAATGGGAGAGAAATGCTTTTTTCAAAATTTTCTTCATTTTGGCTTAAGCAGAATACCAACTAAATTATATCAACCATTTTCTAATTAGAAGTTAATTATTTGTTTCATATTTTACTTAAAATGCTGACGTGGCAAATTACGTCAAATTTTTCTCATTTTTTAATTAATTTTTATTTTCAAAAATACTTTTTAAAAAAGTAAAAATCCCAACAAATTTGAAGTAATGAAGCTGGACCAATCAGATTAATTTTGAACTGCAAATCGAGGAGATGGATTGGTGTGTACCAATTGAACTATGAAAAAGATGATTGACCAATGAAAACATATGTTACTTAAAAAATATCTCTAATGAGAACATCTTTAGTGGCAATTGTCTATTCACATCATTTCTGATTTTTTCTATGCTTGCCTCTCATCAGCACAAGTGTTACAAATCTTAACCATTTGATTTATATTTTTTTTTATTTTCATTTACAAAAATTGAAATTTAAATCGATTTATTTTAATTTAATGGTTTAAATTATACGACAACTATAACATGTGATTGTCTAAATAAAGAACTAGAATTTTAATAATAAAATAAAATGATTTTTCGTACTTAATCCTTTGTTTATTAGCTAAAAAACCTCAAAATTTAATCAAAAAATAAATAAAATGTATTCAAATATTATTTTAACAACAATTTAAACTTAAATTCTAGCAAATAATTAGTTATTAAATGGAGCTAATTAACTAATTTTAATAATTCAATTAATAAAATAAAAGCATGCATGATTGTCTAAATTTGTTCCTAGATGGAACATGTCCATCATCAAAGCATCAAATCTGAAGAAATCTACTCCAGCTAACAGATAGTGACATAAAAAATAATCACAATGCAACGTGTCCATGTTTGATTACAAGTCAGCCCCATATGTTTATCATTGAATAGAACCTGTATATGAAAATTTGTCTGAGGAATGAATAATCAACTAACATTTATCCATTCTTTTTCTTTATTTTTCTTTAAATGATAGGATATTTCAATATAAATAAATAATACTTCATATGATATTTGTATAACCAACTGTATAACTTTTTGTCTCTGTATAAGTAAAAATTGAAAAATAAGTTGACTTTGAAAAGTGTACGGATGTTGATATCACTTTGTTGCTACTGTTACTATCATTGGGTCCAATTTTTTTTTTTTTTTTTTACAGTTCTACGTGAAAAAATGGGTTTATATGATTGAATTTAAATTTAATAATAGAGTACATTGTTATCGAAAAATATATTATAATTAGTCATTGACATTTTTTTTCTAACTGTTTGCCTATGTGATCGAATACTACATATGATCATATATTATAAAATTTTGATTATATTTTAAATATTTAAATATATATTGTGTCCCATGTTCTCAAGTGAGAAACATTAAAAATTATTTTAGTAGAAAATTTATATTACTTCTCAATTAAAGATCATTTGATTTGGTCAAGTCCTTTTGTTATTGACTTATAACCCACTACGTCCACTTCTCCTTTAATTACTCTCCTTATTATATACGTGAACATGAACAGAGACCAAATAAGAAATATTGAGTAGCTGAGGTACTATATGTTTCTTTCATGTAGTGTAATATCATAATATTTGAATTTATTAAAATTATAAACATATTTTTAAATAATTATTTTTATCAATAATATTATAGACTAAAGTGATTAAAAAAAATAAAAATTAAGTAAATTATTTAAATATATATTTAAAGATAAAATAACTAATAAAAAATTTAATTAAATTTTTTTCCGTAATTTTATATACTAAAAATATTTATAAAATTATTTTAAATCAAAATATAGTAAAAACACGTGTCTTGTTCTTTATCATATAATTATTTGTCAATTTAAATACTAAAAATATTTATTTTTCAAAATTAAGTGTAGATAAATTGCCTACACTAAATCTGACTAATCGTTACCGTGCATGAAAAAAATCGATATTCATAAAACGTGAAAACTTCTCCATTTTATTTCTTCTTCTATTTTTCTGTTTTATCATAGGTAACATCTTCATGATCATTAAAATAACATCTTGCTTCGGTTCATTATAACAGTTTGGATCATACATTTCATTGCAAATAAATTCATATATAAATAATTTAATTTAAGTATTATACAAGGGAATGTGATGACTACTAAGAAATCAATAATCCAATTTAAAAGATATCGGATACTAAATCTATCAAACTCATTTTGTAAAATTAAAAATAATAACCCCAACATTTAGCTACATTTCATTGTTATTCTAACGGTATTAGAATTTGAACTTTGAAATTAGTAAATTTAGATTTGATTACACATGCATCAATGACATTCTCAACACCAAATTTTTAGTTTCTAAATCTATTTGTTGATTTCACTTCAGCTTTAACATAATCTATGCATGACCGAATGCAGACAAAGGGAGGGAGAGATAGAGAATGGGGGAGGGGGATGAGGAAGATTTATGGACAATAAAATTTAATTTTACAATGTAATTCATTTCATTTTAGTTCGGTATTTTTAGTTTTTTAAAATTAATTTGATTAATAAACTATTTTCAAAAATTTAATTTAATTTTCAATTTTATAAATCAGTTCAGTTCATTAAATTTTAATTTTTTTAAACACTCTTAATTATAAATGAATTTTTGATTCTTTTAAAAGGTGATCAATGGATACTTATACCAACAACGAGATTTTAAAAATAAAATTGTCATTCGCTTGTATTTAAAATAACAGCAAAAAATAACACTTTCTTTTGTAAAGTATCTCTAAGAAAGTGGAAAGACTTGGCACATTATTAACCACATATTGTGAGCTATGCAACCTTATTCGTATCAATTGGATTTCGAATAGATATTTAGTTTCAAAGCTCTTGATAGTTCAAATTTTATTAATTTGCAATTGTTTGTAAGGCTCTCTTGGACTCTCCAATAAGTACTAGTGAATAGGTGCACCTCATGATCACTATTAATTAAGCCCTTGTTATCCATCATGTTAGATCCTTTTTTGGCAAACTCTTCTCCCAAATAGTAATGTGATCGATCTGCCAATGAATTCCTCTGACCATCAAGGAAACACGTGATCATTAAGAGGCTTCAAGGCATTGGAAATTACGAACCTCACGAGAGCATCTATAAGCATATCGTATAAATGAAATAGCCATCTTCATTCAAACAAAACAATAGTCCTCTTCATTGTGGACTTAAACACCTCGAGGCCTATTTTATATGAGTAGTCCTAGAAGCATTTTCTCTCTTTTCACTATTTTTTGTTTCCACAAATAATTTATATAAATTAAGTAATTTAGTGCTATTAAAATATAATTATATAATTTTATTGATGACACTCATTTAATATTGTTTTATGTGTTGAGTTGGAGAGAACAATACTTATTAATTATACACTATGACTAAAAATATATAAAATGAATTATGTGTTCATTTGAGACTCATTTAAGTATCTAAATTAAAGAGTTCATTGTGCATACATTTGATTCTTTTATTTTTAATGTATAGAATTGATTTTTGTATGTTTAATTATTCTCAAAAAAATTATTCTTAATTCGAAACTAACATTTGGAGAACTCATTTTTATATTTTTAAATAATATATCTAAATATATATAAATTATTTTATCTGCAACGTGGAACTATAATGGAATATTCCCATTGTTAGACCGAGTTGTTAAAGCCCCAAAAACATAGAAGTCGAACAGGGAAGTGCGTATTGCATAATATTTCAATGGAATAAGTTTAAATCCCACGTGATTATACTTGATCCAAAAGGGTAGAAGTTGAGATTGAGACCCACATTTGGAGTTAGTAGGACAAGGTTAAACCTACGTTCCAAATTAGTAAAATTCATATTGCATACTAGTGAGAGAGATTACGCAACAAAAACAGGATAACCAAAGCTGAATCGAATTACAACTATTTAGTTAACATTAATAGTTCTCAATATGGACAAAAAAAAAAGTTAATTTTAAAAGGCCAATGCCAAGATATGCCTTGGTTGACTTGATACCAATTGTTTCTACTTTCTACTAATCTAAAATATCCTATTCTTTTTTCTATTATTTCCCAAAAGATACGATTTTTAGCCCTCTCTTTTATCAAACATAAATTACTAAAATCACATGGAATCAACAAAAAATCTCATGGTCCCACCATTTTCCTCCCACCACCTTAGTCAATAAAAAATCATAGGAATCAAATCGAAGGTGTCCAAACACATTGCCCACATAGGTTTTGGACGGTTGAATTTTTAGTAATTAATTTTTCTTCTTTTTATTCCATTAATTAATCACTATTATTATTGTTGTTGACGTTGATCTCTCCTCAAATCAACAACAACCACGCTAACATTGTCTGAACTATGCCTCGCCAAAGCTAACTTCGTCAACAAAATTGAAGCATCGTAACACGCCTTATCTGACCCACCTCCTGCCACGTCACTCCCCGGAGACCCCGGCGGCGTCAACGTCTTCTCCGCCTTCAGACACATCTGCACCACCCTACATGCGGTGTCGTTTTGCACCACGTCCCATAGCCCATCACTCGCTAGTATCAAACACTCATCCTCATCACTCCTCTCCGTTATCGTTACCTCTGGTTCCGAAATAACGTACGGCTTCAAATAATTGTCCCCTACAAAAAAACCTTAATAATTCAGAAGAAAAAAAAAAACCTTAATAATTCAGAAGAAAAAAAAAACTTTACAATTCAATAACCATTCCGTTATAATGCGCGTAATGTGTATTTTTTTTTTTTAATATTAAAAATCAAATATGAACTAACAATACTACTCATATACTAACAATTATATTAAAAAAAACAATTATTATATAAAAAAAAATACTAGCACTAACAATCAGATTTGAATTTAATTAATAAACGAAAAATTATAAAATAAAGAAAAGTTAGTTATCGTGCACACTAGCACTCACTCACTCACCTATGGCTCGTGACATGGCTAACACTCCAAGCACTCTTGCACCATCCCAATAGATAACACGTCCTCCAGCAGAATTGATCCGAATCAATTCATCGGGTCGATCCGGCTACACCAAACGGATACGGGTCAATTATTAGTAAAAATGTTAATTATATGAGTTAAAATATTAGTTGAAAAATAGATTAAAAAGAAAAGAAAAATAAAATGAAATAAAACTAACCTTGTGATCGGAGGAAAGCGGAATGGCGACACCGTTACGACAAAGAACGGCACGGGAATCACCACAATTGGAGACAATTATTTTTTCCGGCGTGACGACGGCGACGACAGCGGTGGAACCAACGGCGTCACAGTGAGGAGTTTGAAGCTCACACTTACAAGTGAAGCTTTTGTTGGTTTTGTTCCAGCTCAACACCTCTTCATCCATTCTAGTAAAACTCTTCTCCATCGTTGACTTCCAGTCAACGTTTTCTTTCACTTTTTCTTTATCTATTTCATCTTCAACAATTTCATGCAACCTTTCTTTACACATAGTCGCAACCTATATAAAAAAAAAATAAAAAATAAAAACATAATTAGCAAGAAGAAAAAACGGATCCACTAAAACGGTTAATTTTAGTAAGAAAAAAACGGTTATATGAGTTTCGAGCATTTACATGTGAACAACCGTGACCGTCGTATACTCCGAAGAAATGAAACGGTTTCTGATTTTGTTCATCCATCTTTTTATCATCACGATTAAAAGATTGATGAACAGAAACTGCATCTTCCATTTCTCGTCTTCTTCCACAAATCGAAGTTATTCCATATTTAGGAAACTCTTCAACCACAACCTCGTTTTTCGATTCAGAAACATTTGAACAATTTGCAGTTAAGACAACTTCGTTTTCTTTTGATTCTTCATCGGTACTTGATTCGCAGCTATCAACCTCGTTTTCACACTTCCGCGGCAGTTTTGCCGGAGGAGAAACGCATAGATCTAATTTCTGACGTTTCCGGCTATTTTCTGGCAGAATTGCCATGTCAGCTATGTATTTCAAAGGAATTAAATCTAAACTCCGGCGACCGGACGTTCGTGAAGTTGGTTCAATAGGTGGAGTAGGAGTTTCTCCTTCTCCAACAACACCACAACAAATCCCAGCCATTAAATCAATTAAAAGAAAAAATTAGCAAACAAAATAGATTTAATTAAATTTTAATTGAATTGAATAGAATTGCGAGAAGGTGAAGCAAAGAAAACAAGAAACACAATCAATTGAAATGGTGTTGGGGGAGAAGCTTTTCTAGAGAGAGAGAAAGGGGCAACCTGGTAAAGTGGGGTCCACAGTTATTCACGGGCAGACTGCCCGTCACCGTCACGGGCAACACCCGACACATACAGTTGGTATGACGTCGAACGATTGAACGCTGGCATGAAATCTCAGCCGTTGATTAAATCACTATATTTGCATGATTGCACCACGTGTTAATGTCTTTTTGAGTTACCAACGTGGCCCAATGATAATAATACACGGTGCGTTGAAACCAGTTCCTTTCTGACACGCATGACCAACACCAATACCCTTTTCCTCTCTCTTTTTCTCTCTCTCTCTCACGCATATTATTTATTTATTTTTCTTTTATTTTTCAATAGTTTACACTCGTTCGAGGATGTAACCACGTGGCGGCATCGTAGAATACGAGATTCTTGTTCAGATTCTGATCTCCACGTCCGCTCCCCTAATTTAAAGTATGTTTGATCGAAAGAGTTCGGTGAGAGAAGAGAATTTTAAGAAATGTGAGGACTGAGGCTTAAGTTATTTTTAAATATTTGAGGGTAATTTAATTATTTATTAATATAAATTGACTAAATTTATAAACAGTAAATCTAATTTAGTATTTCTTTTATTTGTAAATATTTTAATTTAATTAATTTTTATTGATTGATAGATAAATTATTCAGATTTTCATCACAAATTCTGTCAAAATTTAAAATTAAAAAAAAAAAGTTGTTTTATTTTTTAGAAAGATGAAAGGGAGTTAATATCTCTTTAATAATTTATTTTACTCTCCTTCACTTTTAGAATATTTGGAGAATAAATTGTAAGTTCAATGGAAAAAAAAAGACACTATTTTATTTTTTTGAATTAAATATAAAAATAAAAAATAAATCATTTTGTTAATGTATTTTTTATCTCACATAATTTTGTCATATCACAATAA
>JBBPBT010000498.1:3175241-3193609 GCA_037974875.1 Cicer bijugum
GCAACTCTCTCCTATTTTTATTCCGATCTAATAAACAAAAAAATTAATAAAATATTATTAATGTAATTAAAAATAATAATAATAATAATAATATTTAAAAAATATGTAAAATTTTAATAATATAATTTAATTTACTTTATTATTATTATTACATTTATTATTATTAATATAATTTATTTTATTAATTAATTTATAAATAACATTTGGTATTTTAAAATATTATAATTATTTTTGTTTTACTAAATAAACAATTTTATAATTGTAAAAATGAGAAGAAAAAAAAATGTGTAAGTCTAATACATGATGATATCATGGAGAAATTTCAATGAAGAATGAAATTTTTCTCTTGTAGTTATAAATCAATACCGAAAATTTGAAATTTCCGAATAGTACTTCAGGAAATTTCAAATTTCTGGGTGGTACTTTCGGAAATTTCAAAAATGAAATTTCCAGTATACATTTGTAACTATCAAAAATTTTATTCATTTTAAAATTTCCGATAAAAAAATTCTTTCATTTATAATTATCGGAAATTTAATTCATTTATGATAAAAAAATTCTTTTAAATTTTACAGTTTTATTAAAGATAATTTGGATATTTAAAAATAAAATTTTTAAATGAAGAAGTATAAGATTAATGGAGAGATACAAAAGCCAATTTTTTACTTGTGTATGCATGCACTTTATTTACTCCCCAAACTATGCAGCAGACATAGTTAAAGCTGGACCGCAAAAAATTCGTAGACTGGTTCTAACAGAATGAGAAACTCTTATTATACTAAATATGATTTCAAATCTCTTTTAAAAAAATATTAATATTTAGTATTTAATATACTTTAAATAAAATTATCTTCGATGAATATAATTTTAAAAGAATAAAAAAAGCAGAAGAATTTGAATTTGAAAATAATAATTGATCTATTTTGATTTACACCTTTTGATCCAATCAAAGGAGACCCAATACAAATACACAGTCCTAAGAGGAATTTTAGTATGTTTTAAAATCTGTTATATAGTTTAATTTACAATATTTTTTATACACTTTGAATTATAAAATTATTATCTAAATTAATATAATTGATTTTATATAATATTTATTTTTACATTGATAAAAAAAGTCAATTAATTTAATATTTATTGAGACAAATTTATTTTATATAAATTTTTATTAATTTTAAAACATTAAAATATGAAGATTTCTTATCGAGTAATTTTCTTTTGAAGGTATTTTAATTAAGTAATTTTATCTTTTTTTTAAACCTTACAGCAATTTCCTTAATAACCCTATTAGATCCAACTCCAGAATACCATAGTCTCTTTCACACACAAAAAAACCCAAGGATTAAACAATATTTGGGGCACATGATGAACAAAACCGATTCACTGCTCACGTGGCCTCTTACTTTCTGCAATTAGGACCTACCTGACCTTTTTACCGTTCACAAAAAATGGCATACGTTAATATTTAAATGGTCATGTTTAACCTGTCTTAGAGTACATGTTAAATATATTCAACGAAAAAAATTTCACTGAAAAAATAATAATATTTGAAAAATAGTTCTACAACATAAAATTAATTTTTTATACTTTTGTCAAAAAATTTACTTATGTTTGAGGGTAGCTTTCAGTGGAGTGAAAATTAACTAAGTCTTTCATGAAAAAGTAACTAATTAATTAATTCGTTTACTAGTATACTACTTAACTTAACCATTAAATTAAATAAGGAAATAGTCACATAACAATGTCTTTACTAAGTTTTCCTCCTCCAATACTAATATACTCTTTTTCTTTCAAAATAATTGTCATTCTTGATTTTTAATGTAATTTCAATTACTTCCTTCTGATTATAATCTTTAATTAATATTGTGTCCATCATTTTTAAGTTATTATTTTTTATTTTACATTTATGATAATAAAAATAAATCAATCATTTATATTAGTTTAACAAAATTACTGTTCTTTTTCATTTATTTATAATTCTTTTTTGGGGCAAAGGGATTATATATATATTTTAAATCCAATACTAATATAATGCTTTATATATAATATGGAGTGTAGTATATATCATAGTGCACCAGAAATAAATTGAAAGGCTACAAACACAAAATAGCTCTTTAGTGCGATCCATGAAATTAAAAGAAGAAAACAGAGCTCCCACCTTATTAATGTTGTGTCCCTCATAGTCACTTGATGGTAAGCGCAATTAAATTAATATTGCAATTTTTAGATCATAATTTTTATAGAATTGCAATAAAAAAAATATAACATTTAACAAATACACTATGATTGTTTTTTATCATGCTGGGAAATCACACTATGTATAAAATTATTGTAAGAATTAGAGGTCTTGTTTTGTGATTCCTAATGGGAGGTTTTTCTTAAAAGAAATATTAAAATATTCATCTTATAATTGTAACAAATATTTGTTTTTTTAAAATATTCAATATTTTTATTGTTTTGATAAGTATGAGATGTATCATATTATATATTATATAATTAGATATAATTAATAATTAAAAATGTGATCACGTGCATGTAAGGTGTAGATGATAAGTGCCTCTGCTCTGTTTTTGTTTATTGTGAAAAGAATGGAAAAATAATAAAGAAAGAGATCGAAAGCAATATTACTCTATTTGTAACATGGTATAACAGCCTATTTGAGTTGAGTTTCTAGGAAAGAGGGATGGGAAGGAGAATAAGCTTGTGAAGTGTCATTTGTCAAAAGTTTCTTTCACAATCAATGAGTAAATTAATTATTTATTATAGGATGAAATGTCTGTTTAGTTGTTTTCAATCCCAAATAGTTAAAAAAAAAAAACTCATAATATATGTATAGACACACACGTGCTAGGTAGCTTCTATTGTCAGACCTCTAGTTTCTCATGAATTCCTCTCATGATATCAACCACATTGCTGTTTGCTGTGAATTAATTTTTAAAAATTAATCTTACTTAAAAATAAATTGAATATAATATAATTTATATTTAATACATTTATATAAAAATTAGATGAATAATATATTTGAATATGAAAATTGCATTTGAAGTAAAAAAAAATGAATTTTAGCATTAAATTATAATTAATATTGAAGACAAAATTAATTAATAAATATTTTTGACTAATTCAAAGATATTTAAAATTAATTTTAAATCCTCCAATAATAGAAACTAAAACTTTCACTTAAAATTAAACTTCAATAAGAGAAGAAAATATATATGCCAAAAAGTGGCCATAATAAATAAAAAGCAAGTTGTCATATATAGCTTAGAACATATTTGAAGATCCAACAATAAATCTAAAAACTCATATATAGGAGATCTGAATCCTCTAGGTCTCATGTTCAGAATGTGACACCTCTATAGTCTCTACATATACATATGCAAATTTAACATGGATCTATAACCATAAATAAATTATTTTTATTTATTGAAGTAATATCCATAAATTATTATATTGAAAATTGCTAACAGTTTGTATTAAGAAAAATCATCTCATAAACAAACTATTTTCCATTTATTTTCCTATGGCTCTTCAATGAATGCTTAATGTCACATCGTGAATATTTCACGAATATTTTTTATTGGTCAATCAAGTATTGATCCTCCATGTTTTCTACAAAAAATGAAAGTGTAAGATATTCATTTTACTAATAAATTAGTGTAATATATAAATATATATAGTAATTTAGTTTGCTTATTTGATATCCAACATTTAATCTGATGCATAAAGTAAGATGGTTCATCTCCTCTCACATTCTTTTATTGATTATTACTCTGACAATTTCCTGTTACCATGTGAACAAAGGTAGAAACAAGTGAAACAATATAAGTCCATCCCAAATATAGGAACAAATATTGTGAAAGGGTAACTGAATTCCCCTCGTATACACCAATGCATCTATCTACTAGCACTCTATATATCTACATTAATTGCAAATATACATAAAGCAAAGGGTAAACATCTATTTTGATTTGCAACAAAAAATAAATCTATTTTTATCACCCAAAATGTGAGACAATGTTAAAATAATTGTTAAATATATCAAAATCATAAAAAGAAATCAATGAAATAAACATTCGAATATATCTAAAGAATCATTTCTCATCACAATACATATATAAAAATATATTTTATTAATCTATAAAATTACTAAAAAAAAATAGTTAGAATTTACATGTTATTAGTAAAATGATTGTTTACCTTACAAAAAGTCAAAATGTGATATTTAAGTTTTGAAAAAATGAGAAGGGTGTGACGTGGCCGTGTTTTATGGAGGAACGGTCGATGTCACAAGAAGGTGGCTATTACTGTTTTATTTTGTGTTACCATAAGAACAACATTCTTGGGATTCGAAACATATGGTAAATTTTGACATTTTTAGGTTCCTAGGTGGTTTGTTGGTCTTTTTGGGAGACTTATTCGGCTTTTATTAAGCAAGTTTAACAGCTATAACATAGTAACATTAATATGTATATTTCCCTTCCAATACTAAAAACAAATGTTGCGTTTAATTAACTATAACCTAATGATGTGATGTTTGTTGTCCTCTCTCCCTCTTTTTGTCAAACTACATTTATTTCTATTGTATTTTTTCATATAATGATATTCAATTTCATTCATAGTAGTTAGTTGGGTTTTTTTTATGTGTTTGGAAGAAATATGTTGTGTTTCGAAAATAATTCAATGCTTTTGGAATTTTATTAGTATTTAGTGACATGATTTCAAACTAAAAAGCTTGGTCCTCCTTTGTGTCGCAACTTATACAATAGATGTTTTATTTTTCTGCACTTGTTATATCATGCAACACTTATAAAGACTATTAAATTTAAAGAGTTTATTTTTTATTTTAAATTTAACCATCATTTATATAACTGTTACAGATGATTCAAGTTTGAATTGGTAAAGAGTTATTAAATTTAAGTGTAGTATAAGATAGGTTGGATTTCAATGTGAAAGTATTCAAATCAATCCAATAATTGCATTATGTGTAGCACTAAAGAGATACTAATCAATTTGAGTATATCTAGAAAAATGATCAGTTTAATAAAACATGTAATTAAAGTGTAAAATACATATAGATAGATATTGAATTATATATCTCTATATATACTAAAATTTAGTGACTTTGTTGAGCATAATAGTTGATCAAAAGATTTATGTGAAATTAAAAAAAAATGCAGTTGGTGAATTTAAAATAAAGGAAAAAGGTAATGATGAATTTATATGCATGTAGGGGACTAGTACTGTTAGTTCACTGGAATGTATGTAGCTCAAGTGATTTATAATTGTCAGTTATACATGTACTGTCACTCTCTATCATCACTTCAATATACCTTACAGTTAATACACTTCACATTTCCTCTCTCATATTCCTCTCTAAACTTTCAGTTTACTTCATGCATCATTCATATTTCTATCTTTAAATTATAAACTATACTTGTGGAAATTATTAAATAATTAAAGAAAAATCCAACTTTAGTTTCTTCTAGAGCTATTCCACTTCTTCATCTTTCTTTGCCTCACCCTTCAATAAAAACCTAGATCAGATTTTCCTTTAACTAGTGATTTTAAGTCTTGTAATGTTTCTTTCATTTTATGTAATTTGGATGCTACTTGCACTCTTTATTATTTTATTTTGAAGTGTTAATTTCTTCCAAATTTTGGATCTGTTTGGTTGTTAGGCGGCTGCTTATTCTGCAATAAAATTCCAAATTGTTTCTTTTAATATCTTCTGAACAACTTGTGCATCAAATTACTATTTAAAATCATTAACTTCAAATGAAATGTTTAGCTTATACAAATTAAAAAACAAGTAATTTTGAGTGTAAATATTCATCAATTATTAACCCTTAATATTAGTCTTTATATAGTACTTTAGTAATTAAAATTGTATCTTCTTTTTATCATTTTTTTTCTTCATTAAATTGCATGCAATTAACCTTTCTATGTTGATATCTCAAACATAAAAATGAGAACTCACAATTCCATATAAAATGGTGAAGAAGAAAAGATTGAAACTTGCAAGATAGATAGAATTAGTATTCAAATATCAAACATTTGAATTTTGAAGATAGACATAATAATTTATAATATTCAATGGTTTCTTAGGTAAAGAAAAGGTTTCTCTTGCCTTTTTTCTCTACCAACAAAAAAAAAAGCAAGGAGAATTAATTAAGAAACTCCATTAATTAACACAACTTCACAAAACACAAAACAAATTAAACTACTTAACTTTCTGTTGTTTCCCTAGCCTAAGTTCAAGATCTAAATCTTCCATTCCATGATGATGATCATTTGAACATGTCTTGAAGAAAACAGAATGCAATGAAGAAATGTTGTTAGTAGTCTTCAACCTTTTAACTTTTTCCTCACAAGGAACAACATTTGATGATGATGTTTTTTGTCCAAACATTGAAGTCAATCCTCCCAAAGACAAACTTGTTTCAACACAATCATTATGTAATGATGATGATATCATTCTAGAAGGTGAAATAGATCTTCTTCTTGTTGAACAAGGTTTAATAATTTGATAATGATTATAAGAATCTATATGAGATGACATTATTTTTGAAGAAAAATAATGATTACCAAAATCATTATTAATATTCTTCTTTTGATGATGAGGATCAAAAAGTGATTCTTGATCGTGATTTTGTTTGAGTCTAGCTCTGTCTCTTCTATGAATATTCATGTGACCACCAAGAGCTTGAGCTGACCTAAACTCTCTTTTACAAAAGTTGCATGAATATGATCTTGGTGGCCATATGCTACCATTGAGAATATTTCTAGCTGCATCTTCTGCAAAAGCTCTTTCTTCCCAAGAATTGTTTTTGTTGTTGTTTCCATTTGATGCTTGAAGTTGAAGATTTGATGTAAGAATTTGTCTTCTCTTCATCCAAAACCAATATTGATCAGAGTGATATCCCTCCATGCAAACAAAACAGAATAAGACTATGTGAAAATTATAAAGAAGCAATGAAAAAACAAGTAAGAGATTGAAGTGAATATAAATGATTTAAGAGGTGTCCTTTTTCATGTAAATATATAATAATTGAAAGCAACTTAGGAATCTATGAGTGAAGAGAAAGTGACAAGATGTAAAGTTCTGTTTTTAGGTTGTGTCTATCTTTGGCTTTTGTATGTGAAGTGAAGCTACTATTTCCATCATACTTAAATATAAAATCTAATGCTCAAATTTAGGAATTAAAAAAATTAATAATATTTGATTTTATTTTACAAGTTTACCTTAGAAAAAAAAAATTAACTTATGTTTTCATATAATTTTTATTACATGCTATAAGAAAAATATGTCATGTAGAATGAGTCTAATATAAACCTCACAAAAAAAAAGTATTTTATTAAAAATAACGAGGTATTTTTTTATTAAATAAAAAAAAATAGTAAATGCGTTGAAATTTTAAATATTTTATAAAGAAAAAAGGAGAAATAAAAAGGCTATTAGTGGGGTCCATTTAAAGAAACTGTGTTGTATTGACACGGATGAAGAAAATAACGGTTATGATGGTAAGAATTAAGAAAGAGTGGTAAAGTGGATGGATCTTTATGATATGAATTTTCCATCAACCTTATATATATGGTAATACTGTTGACTTTTTCTAATATGACACCACTTTTTTCCTTTGGTAAATTCAGTATTTATATACTGTGTGCATGTGCTTCTACTATACACCTCATTTATAATTCTGTCATATTTATCATATCCTCATCGCCATTACTTTCACATTAGGGACAATTTTTGCAAATAGCCATTATACGACGGATTAATTAATTAAAACACTTATTAAAGTTAAATTGGACTAAACTTAAATGTATCAATTTTATTCCAAAAATAATAACATAGGGTGGATAATAGAATTTCAAATTAAGTAAAGAAGTTAATTATTCCTTTCTGTCGTCCATAAACAAATAATGATATAATGGTATTAATCAAAATCGTGTGCCTCAGCTAAGGGTCAAACACAACACACACACTAACAAGTCAAGTTTGTTAGTCAAACTAAGGAGACAAGTTTTTCTTGCAAACGTTAATCATTTTTTTTTATGTAAAGCAAGTTATCATATGATTAGGAGAGTTTCTCAATAAAAACAATATTACAGATTATATAACTAAGTTTCTAGATATTCATAGAAAAATTAAGTTAGTGAATTTTAAAATTTGATATGCAGCAAATTAATTAAATTAACTAACACAATAATTATTTGTTAAGCAACTCATAATTATTCAAATATTAATAATGACAAACATAGAAAGGAAAAAGACGAAGAGAGGAGGAAGACAAACAACCCTCTTAAGATTTCATAAACCAAATAAACAACTAGAATGTGATAAGATTATAATATGTATATATATACAAGATAATAAAAAAATTTAAACTACCCTTACTACTAATATATAATAATATTATTTAATAAAAAATATTTTTTTAATAGAGTTTAATTTAAATATTACCTCATTTGGAGTTTAAATTAAGCTAGACCTCATAATCGCACCGATTAACTATAACTTATAGGTTAATTATAATTTAGAATTTTTTTTCATGTGTAAACTATACACAAATTTTATGACAAATAATTGTTGAAGTTGATTGGTAGTACTCTAATGTTGTAGAGAATATGTTTCCTATAATATATTATAAAAAGAAAGACTATACACATTTTGAGTGTGCAAAAAAGTTTATACATTATCCAATCTTTTATCTCACCATGTCACTATGTTAACATCTCGACGAATATTCGTAAAGTGGAATATGATTCAATTCATGTGTAACTATCTATGCATATGGTTAAACTCTTTTTAGTATTTCTTTTTACAAGTTTTTTTGTTTTTACTAAATTTCTTTTTATAAGTTGACCATTGTCGATAACTTTATTCAAATTGACTATAATAAAAATTTAAAGGAAGGCAGGAAAAACAAGTCCATCCAGCAAAAGAAACAAAAAGTTTGTTTGGATCGTTTATACATATGAGTTCTCAAAATAGGTTTCAGAATTAAATAAATATGTTTGTTCAAATAAATTATTATTTTTTTATATAATCAAACAAATCATCTTCGAATCGTGTTGAGAAAATTGGCAGTATGTTATTGTTAGCATTTTATTTTTTATGTTTGGTGTTGTGGACTTGTCTTGGAAGGAATATTATTATTGCAAACAAATTAAGGGCTTAATTAATAATATCATTTCATTGTGTCAAAAAATATCATTTAATTATATTAGTCTGACTAAATCAGCTGGTGACTAACTTAATTATATTATTCACCAATCTTTGTACTTAAATAGCAAGAACAAAGTGCCATGTACAAGTTACAAGAGAGAAAAGGATATGACTATAATTTTGTGCTGACATAATGCAATATTGGAGGAACCTATGTATTTATGCTCATTTGCCTGCACATTTGGAACCAGAAGCCATCTACATACGACAAGTGTTGTCTATATATAATCAACATTAATTAATATTGAGTTTAAACTGCAAAACCTTGTGTACCAACATAATTAAGGCCACGTAATTGATGTTTTTTTACATTTCATTTGTCAATATTACTAATCTCTACAAGAGAATCCGATTGATCTCTGCCAGAGAATCCAATTGAGTATTTTTTATAGGGAATACTATCGACTACTATTTTTTTTTTTTTTTGCAAAATTCGAACTCAATCTTACTTATGAGATCAATTGGATTCAAAAGTCCAGTTTACAAACACATTCATGTCGAGTTTGTCAAAATCAGGCAAATCACCAGTTTTGCAAAATTATACTAAGTTAATGTTTGTGGCACATAATTGACTCTTTTTGCAGTTCAAATAACAATATACTTATCTAATAGCCTGTTTGTTTTCACGTTAAATATTAAATATATTAAATTGAACGCATATTTTCTGAAGCTTCACCAAAATCGCGGCAATAGTGCATTGAGAGTTTGGGACGCAAGAATGAGACTTTCCAAACACACTAAATATGTGCTGATAAATCATGACTAACCCAACCATACCTTTTTGAGGTATAAATCAAATGAATGCATAACCATGGACCTTCAAAAATACATGTTTATGACAGTTTCAAAACTTTTGTTGTTTGCATTATCTTACCTCACATTTCGCAGCTAAGAGATAACAATATCAAGTTCTGTACAATCTAGTAAGACAACCTCCAATAAATTTGCAGTTAACTGGCTCAGGCGCACTCAACTCGAGGAGAGGGGAGTGAATATCTAGACTACAAGGACCATCCATACTACAAAGAGGAGTACACTAAATGTTTCTCAAGCTATAACACATCTTCCACCAAAAATGTTACCAGCATCAAGCAAGCTTCCGATCAAAGATGTGAATGACATCTGTATACACTCAGCATAATCGGTTTATAAGAACCCAGACAACCTCCAAAATGAAAAAACCAATGGAGGACTGAGATCATGGGTTCATAGGGACACAGAAAAACCAAATCAGGTACCCACAGAAGAACTACACCTATGATTAACCAATGCCATTACCAGGACCATCTTGGCCCGATGTTTCATTTGACGGCACAGAAACATTTTCAGCATGCCCTCTATCACCAACTTTTTCCGTCTGTTTCTGCTCCAATTGCTTCGAATCTTGTTCAGGGAACACCTCGGGTTGTAACGACGGGGCGATATTATTTATATGCAGCCATGTCATTTCCCATAAACTATTTCCATCACCACTACTGCTGCTTCGCTCTAGTACACGGCCTGCTTTCATAACAAGCAAAGTGTTCTTCAGAAGCTCAGGTACAAGCTCTTGAAGTTTCTCGCTTCTCCTTCCCCTAAGTTTCACATTCATAAATATTTCGATACGGGTTAACACATCCAACCATAATTTGCTGAAGTCTGTAAATTGTGATAGGTCTTGGAGCAACAAGAGGAAAACTTTGGACAAGAGCTTCAAGGCAAGAATAAGTGTTCCTTCCATGTTCCGGTAGTCTTTTTGAGAGCGTGTCTGAGAAATTTCAAGCAGGTCATCAAGCACAGTGAAGATCACTTGATCAAAACATTGTAACCACAAGCCATGTGGGAGATGAATCCCAACTGATCCTGTTAAGCAATTCTGCAAAGATAACAACGCGTGGTTTCTAACCTCTTCTCTCTGGTCCAAACATAGTTTTTTTATTCCCTGTAGAAGCCTCAACCACATGTCCCCAATATCCTGCAACATTTTTGCCACTTCCTCTTCTTTCATTGCTTGCTTAGCATCATTAGTCCACTTCTCAAGACAATTGACAGACCCTGCCATTAGATCAAGTGCCACTACAGACCGCTCGACCTCTCCAACACGAGACTCTGCAAATTGCTTTGCAGCATCTACACAGAGAACAAAATTAGCTGGGAGTATGTGGGCTCCATCTGACATAATGAAAAACAACGCATCAAATCCAGCCTCGGATGCTTCCAAGTGTCTAGCAGTGATGGAAAGCAGTGATGTTATCGTCCGCCATCCTAACTGAGATCTAATATGAGAAGCATTTGCCTTCACAAGGTGACTAACTTCCTGTGTAATCTGATCATAATATGTATCAGCAACCCGTGCGTCGAGCTTCAGGACAAGTTGCAGGGACCTCAAAAGTTCATCGGTCATGTTCTCTTTGTAGGGAAGTAAGCGATGGCAAATCCTTAAGAGTCCGAAAACAGCCTTCTCTACCAGTGTACAAGGCATCACAGTTGCCTGCACAATATTGGAAATATGCTCATAAACATCCTGCCAAAGAAGTTCAATTCTATCTCTGTTATTTAGAGTAATTGCTACAAGTAACTCCAGGCAGAAAACTGAAGTATCTTCAGCGTCATACATGTTGTTCCCTTTCTTAGGTTTCACTCCTGCACTTTTGAGTGCTTTAGCAAGATGCAATAGAGATTCGGCTTGCAAAAATTTACTCTCGGAGAATATGCTCTCGATGTGACACTTCTGAATCGTTTGAAGGGAACACTGCTGAGCAGCAACTTGCTCTTCAGTTGGTACCGATCTTGTCTCTTCAGTGCCAAGATATAAGAGTTGACTAAACCTGCTGATCAATCCCGATGATCTCTTTGGAGTATTAACAGATAAAAGCTGAGATGAAGATAAAGAATGAGCATAACGCTTCCCATTCGCAGTTTCTGTGGATGACTCTGACTCTTCGGCCGCATCATTAGCCATTTGAGCAGGAAGAAGACCTAACTTGTGGAATTTCAAGATACGATCGAGAATGTTCCTCCACCCTGTGCGGATGTAATCACTGTACCTATTTGCAATAGTGAAAACAGTCTCAGTTGCCATTCTTGCTTTTGTGTCCTCTCCGAAGGCTAAGATTGACTCCTCAACAGATGATGAATCCAAAATAGTGACAAATTTACAAAGTGACACAACCAAATCATCTAGTACACTCTCAAGATGATAATAAGCTGATACCTTAGCAACAGCTAAGAATCCATCCATACATGTTTGGTACACCTCTTCAGTTTCAGCATTATCAAATACCACAGAAATGGCAGCAACTGTTGGACCAGACAAAATAGAAAACATATCATAATCAAGGTGAGCTCTGCAATCAGAAACAATGAAGGGAGCTGTGTTCTTTGACTTGTGTGTGAGATAAATCCACCGACTTGGGGTCATTTCAGGAAAACTTGAACCTTGCTCAGGAGTTGTCTGGATCTCATTTTTACAAATTGAATGGTATAGTTCAGACAGGACTTCTCGGGGTAGATCATTGCCGCCATTTATTCGCCTATTATTTCGGATAAAATCTTCTTCTGTCATCTTCTTTTTTACCTGTGTATTGTGCTGATCTGTATTAAGCATTATAATCGAATATGATAACAAGAGAGCGGCATCTTTGTTAGCTAGGATATGCGGTGACTGCTCATAATATCTCTCTGAGAAAGCTTCAAGCACCCTCTGGATCTTTTGTGATTCTCCGGGCAGTCTGAAAGTCTCCAAAAATATACGAAGGGCTGTATCTAATGCCATGTCTTTGAAATCAAATGTTCTGGCAAATTCATGAAGAACCTCAACGCAGAACTCGTCATGGTTTCCAAGGTAATCACCAATGAGATTCTTATCCAACCCAGTACTGTATCTGAAAAAGCATGCAACACTTTGAGGATCAAGTTTGTCGGGCAAAAGATGTATTCCTTGGAGAAACTGAAGGCCTTTCTTAGTATCACGATTAAAATGATCAGCTCCAATCATCATTTTTTTCTTGAAGTGCTTTCTTCGACAAACAAATGGAACCCAATTATTTGGATCACTGAAATTTTCACATTTTTCATGCCAGAACGGAGTATACTCTTCAAGATTCGCAAGAGAATGTTCTGAACTCAAAGATCCATTTCCTATTCTTTCATCCATTCCTTGTATGACAGCAATAAGACCATCCAAAGCAAGAACGTTCATGGAAGATAATGGACTGTTCACAGGAAATGCACTCTTGGATAACAAATTAGCAATGTCTTCAAAGATATTACTGCAAGTTATGTCACAGTCAAAGTTAGCATATGTCTCCACCATGAAAGCTTTTTGCCTGCAGAAGTCAACAAGGGCCTCCATGGCTACTTCCTGTTGTTGATATGAAGCCCCATATTTGCTTTGCGCAAGCCTCAAAATTACACAAGAAAAAAACGCTTCTAGCTGTAATTTGAGTTCTGTACGAAGATGGTGATACAAATTTAAAACAATGCTACTTACCATTGAAAGTACAAGGGGACTCATTGACAAACCAAATTGCATAAGATTGCAGAATAATTCATCCTGAATTAAGCTCAACAACTTAGGGTGTCGGTGAAAGGAAGACCCTCCCAACTCTATGGCTGAATTTATCAAAGTTAATGCAAAAAGAGGAACGTCTTCGTCAAATGATATTGTGTTTGATCGAGAACTCGTTCCCATATGCTCAACAACATTCAACAGTGAACACAAGAAGTGAAATATTTCCTGCATGCAGGGAGTCCCATATGGTTCATTCATGAGCTGTTCATTCAGATCAGTCTCCTTGCCACTGCTCATAGCTGTGTTCACATCCGCTATAATTGCTGCCACATCACTCAAAGTGCTGGAAGCAATTCCTGTGGATACAGGTTGACTAACACTTGCAGAATTCAAGCTACCATTTTCCAATTGTCTGTTGGCAGAACTATGCTCATTTTTTAGCCCATCAATCTGTCCCACAAAAAAAATATATCAATTAGATACACAAGTTTGTTCATGTACTCGCTCTCAAATTTTGCACCAGCAAATAAGTTTGCTTCATAGAACAATTAAAATATTCTGTTTGAAAATTTGCAGCACTGACTGTAAAAATATCAGTATTTGCAATTTTGCGTACATTAAGACAATCTCTCTACCCCTAACTAGTAAAAATGCATAAACAACTTCTAACAATTACTCTCTTTAATGTTTTTTTCCCTTTTATGGAGGTGCAACAGCCAACAAGAAGGTGATGCAGGAAACCACGAAGTCAATTATATTTATATAATAGATCTCTTATCATTTTCATGAAGTTTTCCTGCATAATATGTTTAGGGATTTGTTAAGTGGTTTAGGTAGTTTTAGGGTAATTATTGTGATAAAGTTTAAGTCCTATATCATACTACATGCCGGTGTGGCATTTTCTTCTTTTTTCAAAGGAAATTGTTTTTCCTTTTTTTGCAAGATGAAGAAAATTAAAAATATTAGTTCGGCCCTTCCTCATAATTTATTCTTTCACAATGGCCCCTTTGTTAATTTACTCAAAATTTGCCCGACGATATGGACTGTGGGAAGTTGTAGAAATTTACTCATTTAAGTTTATCATTAATGCCATTAAATGGGGTTTTATAGTACTAAAAATGCTCCACGGTAAGGGTTGTTATATATTTATTAAAAACAATGAGGAAATATCTATCATGTTGTAGAATGTCCAAAAATGGACATTTACTTTTAAATATCTTTTAATGGTTTGATTTATAGTTTTTTGGGTCTCCTTTTCCCACTAGTTTTTGGATTACACTTCATCTAATCAACCCTCTTTACTGATCCTTCTACCAGGGTTCTACACACTGTAGTTATCAATCTCAGATAGCACATAGCGGGACAAATGTTATTATGGATTTTTTTAAGACATATTAAACAAAACTAATACTACTATATACATATAAATGATGAAGGATTAAAAAAATCACACCTAAAGCATTCTTGTATTTTAGCCATCCTGCTTAGATCCTATGGTTTGACATCTCCCTCTATCTATCCACCATTGTGCATGATGGAACCAAAGTATTTAAACATGAGAATCGATAGTATTATGTGCTTCCCAATTTTTTTCTCTAAGCTAGATGTGAATCTCTTGCTAAACTTGCACTTAATATACTCTGATATACTAGAAACCATGTTTTCCAAGGCTTTTCCCCATATCTACAACTTCTCATTTACCTTTTCTCTTCATTCTCCAACTAAAACTATATTATCTGCAGACAGAAGGGATCATGACACCACCTCTTGGATGTGTTCAGTAAGCACATCCAAAACTATCTTAGATAAGATACCACTTATACTTCCGCTTATTAATATTACCCCCACGCAATTACCTTGTTTTCTAGTTTATCCTAGAGGACCTACCTATTAGATTTATAGGTCTTGATCTAAAACAATAAGTCAATAAGTAGTCTCATTCCTAAATTTGAAGGGAAATCAGTAAGGAAGGTCTTAGTTCAGTTTAGGTCAGATTAAAGACTTAGAAGCTAGGTTTTAATGAACTAATGAAACATTGTAAGTAAACTTCAAAAATATCAGCATACAATTTGTAAGGGAATAATAAATTAATGGAAATTGGAAAATTGAAAGAAATGTAGGTGTCAATTATTTCAGATTTGTGAGCTGAAAATAAGCAAGTAAAAAACATTAGTGAAACAAAAAAGTTAAGCATAAATTTGAATTGTACCCCGACCCTAAGGTCCCTATTTCTCCCTATAACTATGTTCCATGCTAACAAGTAGAAAAAGATGGAATAATCACGTAAAAGTAAAAGATGATTGCCAGCAACATGACAAAAGGCAACACAATTTTTATACCTCTTGTTTTAAAGCAGTGCTCCCATTTACCAATGGATGCTCAGTGACATCATCAATATCTTGAAGGTGAGAGAAAATAGACCTAACAAGTTCATGCATTGTGTAGCGTGCTATCCTCTGCAACAACTCACTTTTGGTTCCTGCTTGATGAACTATACGGAAACAAGTGTTTACTATGGTGCAAATATGTTGATTACTCAGCATCACAGATGCTTTACTTTTCACACATGCCAAAAGAACGTGTAATATTTTCATTAATACAACTTCTTCCGATCCTGGATCAGTCACCTCAAATCTGCAACTTGTGACAGCATCAACCACCAAGTGCATGGCATCCCCAACATTGACAGTGTTTTGATCAATTACATCAAGAGTTAAGATCTTGTACACAGACGACAGAGCAACACCAGTAATCGGTGCACCAGTTTCATCCGATTGAATCACATCAAGAAAAGGCTGGAGATACAAGACAGGGTTTATGACATGCCACTGACTCTGCCACGAAAAAATTTGCCTCCTTAATGCCTTTAAAGACTGAACAAGGGAGTGCTCCAACTGATCATCATCTGACATATAATGAACACCCCATCTAACGTTTCTTCGCATGACTGCCAAAACGGCACCAATTTCTGCATTGATCATGCATGCCACCGTAGTTCTGTTAGAATATCCAGCACCAGACTTCCCAGCTTCCTCTTCTACTGTCTTGATATCAGTTTGCATTTGCAACTTCACGTGTCCCATTTTGCCAAGCAAACCTGCTCGACATTTACCAAAAGAATTTCCCAAAATGAAACACAGCCCAAAGAAAAGCAATACTGAAACATAAATAAATAAATAAACACAAAATGATATGGATATCCACATGCCAAGGTAAAGCATAAGCAACACAAAATTTTCAATGTCAACAAAGTTTAAAATACAAAACATAGCTTGAGGGTCAACTAAAACTCCAGAGAAATTCGTCAACACAGAAGCAAACATATGGTGAATAATACATAAGCAAACCATATAAAAAACTTCAAACATACATACAAGAACATGTAAACATGAATACAAGGGTGTTCAAAATTTGAATATGCACAAAAGAATTCAACTTTATGATCATTGGTCGCCTTGAAAACACACATAGACAGTGAAAATCAAACCAACAACACTATATCCTCTTCCCAATTGCCAAAGTATCATCCCACTTGCTCAAAATTTACCTTGAACAAGCTACTCTAACTCACTGATTCCTCCGCCAAAATTCAACCTCAAATAGAGAAATTCCCCAATTAAGTTCAACCCTAAATCATCTACAAAAAACACTAGATCTAGAATCAAATAAACCACTTTTGGTTGAATCAATTCAATTGCACAGTTACAACGAATCTAATGATCAATCATGACATAAACCCAATTGAAATTGAACTCAGAATTCAATATAAATAAATGTTCAACAGTTTATTAAACCTTTGATTCCAATACTAACACGAATAAAACGAAAATAAAAATTGAAAAATTAATCTTTATATTGATAAATACAAAAAAAAAAAAGTGGAAATGAAAGTAGTAGAAAATGAAGAAGAATAAGGTTACCGAGATCGTGAGTGTTATTAGGTGATGAATGAATCGGAGCTGGAAATGTTACATTGAAATCATTACTTTCTGATACTTCAAATCTAAATTTTTCTCAAACAACAACTTTCCCCTTCCGCTTTCTATCTCACTCACACACACTCGATTAAAATATCACCAATTTTTCTTACATTTAATTTTTTATATTTTGCAAAGACTGATTAATTATTTGCAAATGCTAGAAATAATTATATTGGAATTTAGAAGTGTCTTGAAAAATACATATTTAATTATTTTTATCGATATATTCTTTACTTTTCTTTTTAAAAAATTAAGTTAAATTTGTATTAAAATAAAAATAATTTATTAATATATAATTATTAAAAATTAAATAAAATACCGGTTCAAAATCTTAATTTTAACAACTAAATTAGTATATTTGATTGGCCATAATTAAAAATAACATAATTAGTATATTTAAAATAATAAATTAATATTTGTTCAGTAAGATTGAAAGGTTTCTTACTTAACAAATCATTTGAAAGATTGAAAAAATTAAATATTCTAGTATTATATTATTCAAAATATGACAGTGACGAAATGAATCATTTAATTATAAAAATATATCACACTACAACAGTAAAATATAATTTTTGTTCTTTCTAATATAAGTTTTATATTTTTAATTCTTTAACAAATGTCTCAAACACTTATTGATAAGACTTTTAATTATTTTATATAC
>JBBPBT010000498.1:3233247-3257568 GCA_037974875.1 Cicer bijugum
TCAACAACCAAAATTTATTTTTAGAATCCTTAATAAATACCCTAATGTGTGGTAAATACTTGAGTTTCTTTTTGTCAACAAATGTTCAAATATTTAATTATTTAGTAAAAAAAATTGATTTTATGGTGATTTCTCTGAAAATATTTATTTTAGAAATACAACCTTTATATTTAATTGATGTTTTTATATTTGATAAATTAATAATTTATCAAGAATGAAATCATCAATCATATACTTCATAAGTTGGTTTGGAATATAAATAACAAAAGCAAAAACAAAAATAAGTTTGGTAGCCCAAATATAAGTATATTTTAACCAACGTTCTATATTTAATTAGCAATATTATTAGATTGTGAACCGCGAAACCAATGCATCAATTTTTTCATTTTAGTTCTATAAGTATTATTTTATGCATATTATTAAGTATTTTAGAGTAATTTTGTTATCACATAACATTGAAATTTTGTATCCAGTAAACATTTCATAGTAATCTCGATTGTATCGCTCCTTTAATACAAGGTTTAGGTAATTGGCCTAATGAGACATGACAAACATTATTTAGAGCTTGTGTGAGTTTTTTTTTTTTTTTGAGCATGTGGCATCAAAACAATTGTGGAAGGTGGTATAGTAAATAATTTTTAAAACAAAATTAAATTGATGTGCTCATATAGTGGCATTCTATTTCTAGGCCTAATGATAAACACTTGTTTTTATTCGAATAAAAGAAATAGCTGTTGCTATTGCTTGAATCAGATAGAGTTGGAAAAGGCTTTAATTCCAACCTCAAAATATTTGTCTAAGGCATTTCATGCACAATGTGATTGCCACGTGGCAGTAAACTAATCTTGATTGTGTGGATCTTATGAATCCTTAGCTACTATTGGATATGATATGAATTTATGTGCACTCAATTAAGTAACTACTATAAATCATTCCCTTTGAATATATCTACTAGCTTCATATAACACCACAAATTTACTTCTCTTTCTCTGCAACACAACATAACCATGGCTGCTTCAGTCTCTACTATTAGAGCTGTCAGTGGAACTCCAGTATGTTTTGCTTTATGCTCATCAATTTTTCTGCTTCTTATGCTCTTTTAACTAATTTTATTAAATTATTTATATAGACAATACTCAAATCATTATTGTATGATTGTAAAATTATGTTACAATTGTATATCAAATAGTGATTCAAATTGTTGAAACATTTATTTTTATACCAGCAGACTGTCCTATTAAGATCATATAGCTTAGTTCCTACTTAATCGGTATTCTGTATCAGATTTACAAAGTGGATTTAACTGTCTGAATTCTGTGACTATAGCATAAGTGTGATATTCGGATTGCAGTAGGAAATCCACCTTTGAAAGATATGTGATCCTACTTTATATTTTTTTAAATATTTTTTGACCTTATCATATGATATACTAGTGTGTATGTGGTAATTTTTTTTTTTTTTCAGACCAATAATAGTGCTTTTGATATCTTAACACTTTCAAGTATGAAATTCAAAAGAAAATAAAACATCTTACTCTTTTTCTGTTTCTATTATCTTAATAATACTAGTATCAGACTCTTTAACACACATTCTTTAATATTTTATTTGATTGGTTAAAATTCACACGAGTCTCACTAAATTTATATGAGACATATATAATTTGATAGAATCTATATAAATTTTAACTAATCAAAGAGAATGTGTTAGAAAATAAGTGTTAGAGAGTGTGATACTAACAATCATGTGTATTAATCTTAGTATATATGATACCAAATTATTGAATTAGAAAAGCATGACACTGTATATTTGACACTATATTTCCTATTTGAGAGGCATGTTAATTAAAACATAGAAATTAAAAAAAATATGTTGAGTGCCTATTTATCACATACACTCTTAATAAAAGACGTACATGATGTATGATTCATGCGGTATCTAACACCGATCCATTGATTAGATTCAATTAATTTACTTTTTCAAATTATTATCCGTGCTTCATATGTGAGTACTAATACTGTGATATTGTAGCTGAGCTTAAATAGCTCAGGAACAGTAACCTCAGTTCCAAGTTCATCCTTCTTTGGAAGCAGCTTAAAGAAAGTTACATCAAGAATAACCAACTCAAAGGTTTCAAGTGGAAGTTTGAAAATTGTTGCTGCAGATGAGGGTGATGAGAGCAAGCAAACTAAGAAAGACAGATGGGCTGGTTTGGCCTATGATATTTCAGACGATCAACAAGATATTACAAGAGGAAAGGGTATGGTTGATTCTGTTTTCCAAGCTCCACAAGATACTGGAACTCATTATGCAGTCATGAGCTCTTATGAGTACATTAGTACTGGACTCAAACAGTAAGTTACAAACATATTTTTTTTTAATCATTTTCATTGTCATGAGTTGAAAAAGTTTTGTCTCTTTTCACATGAAAGTAACATTTGATAGTATTATTACAGGTACAACTTTGACAACACTATGGATGGATTTTACATTGCTCCTGCTTTTATGGACAAACTTGTTGTACACGTCACCAAGAATTTCATGACCCTTCCTAACATTAAGGCATGTAATTAATTAGATATATGAGTATGATAAAAATAGAGAGAAAAATATTCAAATATTGAATGTTTTAATTATGTTATACAGGTTCCTCTCATTCTTGGTATCTGGGGAGGAAAAGGTCAAGGAAAATCATTCCAATGTGAACTTGTATTTGCAAAGATGGGAATCAAGTAAGTAATTTTTAATAGTATATTTATTGAATATTGATTTATGTGATAATGAATGGTATTAATGAATTTGATAATATATCAGCCCAATAATGATGAGTGCTGGAGAACTAGAAAGTGGAAACGCAGGGGAACCAGCAAAACTAATAAGACAGAGATACAGAGAAGCAGCAGACATAATTAAAAAAGGAAAAATGTGTTGTCTGTTTATAAATGATCTTGATGCAGGAGCTGGTAGAATGGGTGGAACAACACAGTACACAGTAAACAATCAAATGGTAAATGCAACACTTATGAACATTGCTGATAACCCAACAAATGTTCAACTACCTGGTATGTATAACAAGGAAGATAATCCACGTGTACCAATAATTGTTACTGGTAATGATTTTTCAACATTGTATGCTCCTCTTATTCGTGATGGACGTATGGAGAAATTCTATTGGGCACCTACAAGGGATGATCGTGTTGGTGTTTGTAAAGGGATTTTTAAACATGATAATATTTCTGAGGAGGCTATTGTTAAGATTGTTGATACTTTCCCTGGTCAATCCATTGGTAAGTTTCTTTCTAGATTAATGTTAAAAAGTGTAATGAAAAAAGTTTAATAATTAATTGGAATGCATTTTTGTAGATTTCTTTGGTGCATTGAGAGCCAGAGTATATGATGATGAAGTGAGGAAGTGGATTTCTGGTGTTGGTGTTGAAACCATTGGAAAGAAGCTTGTGAACTCAAAGGATGGGCCTCCAACATTTGAACAGCCTAAGATGACTGTGGAGAAACTATTGGAGTATGGTAACATGCTTGTTCAAGAACAAGAGAATGTCAAGAGAGTCCAATTGGCAGATAAGTATATGAGTGAGGCTGCTCTTGGTGAAGCTAATGATGATGCTATTAAGAGAGGAACTTTCTATGGTTAGATCTTTTATCTTCATGCATTCATAAAATGTTTGCATTTAGCTTTCATTTTTAGTCTATCTATATAGGCACTAAATATAAATTAATATTGATATGGCAAAATCGATAAAAAAAAATTAAAAAAATAAAATAATTGAATATAATTACATATGTCGGTGGTGTCAGACACTAATACATAAATGAAACATCAGACATACCTTCAATCTAAAATTTCAATATTACATATTATATAGACATACATACACATTAAACATTTATTTAGCGAAGAAGCTTTTATAATGTTGAATATGTATCCATATATCAAACTCTTAAGAATATGACATAGAAAGATATCCTAAGTGCAATTCATATAGGGTAAAAAATTGCCAACACATTTGATATGGTGGAGTATAAATTTACACAATATTCCTTTTCTCTACACTTAGTGTGTATGATTTTCGTGTCTGAAATTTTTGAAAAAAAAAAGAATATCAGATACAAAATATACTGCATCAAATGAATTGAAGTTAAGAAGTAAGCTATATAATATACTATTGATCTCTATGAAATACTAGATTTTTAATTTTATAGTCTATATAAAAAGAATTGTTTGAAATAATCATGTAATATTTTATTTTAGTATTGGTCATAATTATTAGTTTGTTATTGTTTATATATTTTTTAAGGTTATCTTTAAAGAATTAGATATAATTTATTCATCATCCAATAAAAATTAATCACATATAGAAAAAATCTTTAATTTATGCGTCCCGCTTATAAATTCACGTATGAAGCTAATTTGTATTAGATGTTGGGTAAATTATCCAAAACTTTTGAGAGATAAGCTAAGCCTCACCTTATTTATTTCTAAGATGAC
This sequence comes from Cicer bijugum, assembly GCA_037974875.1. Classification (NCBI taxonomy): domain Eukaryota; kingdom Viridiplantae; phylum Streptophyta; class Magnoliopsida; order Fabales; family Fabaceae; genus Cicer; species Cicer bijugum. The sequence goes on from JBBPBT010000498.1 coordinate 3,237,749, forward strand.
AAATAAAAAGGCCAAATAACTAAACCTATTTTTTAAGGGATGGTTATAAAATATTTTAATTTCAAAGAATTGATATATCATGGTCTAAAATGAAAGAAAAAAAAATCATTTTATAGATTATTTTGAACCAAATATTTTATAAGGAACGAAATAAAAACTAGATATATTATATGGACAAAAAAGTATTTAAACTCGATTGGATGAAATACAATAAAATTAGGTGTAAACTTTTTGGGTGTTTTTTTTTATTATGTAGGCCAGGCAGCCCAACAAGTACATGTTCCTGTTCCTGAAGGTTGCACGGATCCAAATGCCACAAACTTCGACCCAACAGCTAGAAGTGATGATGGAACATGCGTATACACACTTTAAGAATCTAAGCATTCTCCTAAAAAAGAGGAGAAGTTTAGACTTGAGATAATCAAATACTTTTATCATCATCATCATCTTGTTTATATTGGATAATTTGGATTGTTGTCCTTTATAGTGTATTCAGATTCTTTTGTGCACTAAGATGATAATCGAATTGGTTGCATTTCTCTTTTCGTCTATGCCATATGATAATCATTTTTTGGCAATAACTAAAATATATTAAATGGAAGTATTAAGGATGCTCTAATTTTTTTAAAAAATTACTTCAATCTATTACATCATAAATTAGTGTTACATGGACATACTAGTATATTATTCCACCATTACAAATACACATACCCTAATATTTGAAGTACTGAAAAGTGAAAAATACTTGTATTAGGTATTATCATACACATTCTATAGTATATTTCGTTGATAAAATAATTATGAGTCAAATTTTTATTTAATTTATGAGAAGTGAAATTTTAAGTTTAAACAAATCAAAATTACTATATATCAATACGACAGAAAAAAATTGAGTTAAACTCTATCCTTCTTCGTTTTGACTGATTCTCTTTATTTTCGATAAATTTTTTATTTATTTTATTTTTTCCTTTTATATCTCAATTATCTCACATCACATCAAATTTAAAATATATATTTTGTAACATACATAGCAATGACATGATAGATCTCTAAATCTTTTTCTCCAAACAATGAGATTTGTATATGAAAAAACAAATGTCTAAGGAATAACTTTGCAAATGCAATTGAAAGACTAACTAAAGATAATAACTAAAGAATTTGTTAACTTCTTAAAATGTTTGATTAATCAATTTGATTCATTGCAATCGCATATCATAGGCAATTTTTAAAATTTTTCCGAAGTAATAAGATTCACATGAATTTATCCAATAAAAAGTGAGTATAGAAGAAAAGGTGCTGTTTACACTACTCAAAATAATTTTACAGTATCATTTAATTAAAAGTCAAGATATTGTCAACTAAACTCATTTTGTAAGCGTATTTAAAGATAACTACAAAATGTAGAAGATGGTTCAATATTGTTAGTTAGTAACATTTCTCTCTTCCTAACAAATTAACCAACATTCTGTCTATCAAATAAAATTATAGCTACAGATGACCATATTCTCATAGACTAGTGTAAAACTAGTTTAGGGTATGTCCTTGTTCATCTTTTTTCATGTGGCAAATGAAGCTAGGAAATTTGAATGAAAGAAAAAGAAGAAAAAAAGCAAAAAAGGCAGATGAGATAAGGGAATCCAATTTGCACTTTAGCAAACCGTTTTAAAATGCAAAGTAATTAAAAATGGCTAAAAAGAAAGAAAGAATTATCATATACAAATAGTACAGAAGAGCACAAAACGGTTCACCATTCCATTTTCCAATGGCTACTACTTCCTTGCATCTCTTCATTTTCATTTTCATCTCCATCTCTCTCACAGGTAATCACTCCTATATGCACTTTGAACTCTTGCTCTTCTTAACAACATGCACTTTTTTTTCTTCTTCATAGGACATGTTTATAATGGTTTTTAATAGTTCAACTTTTTATATGACATTTATTTTGACTCATATTAAGTCTTTTATTTTGTTTGTTGATAAAAAAAAAACGGTTAAGGATTCTGTTAGATTGTTTTCTGATTGGTGTATTAATCTAGTAGAATGCATGAGAGATTACTCAATGTCAATTTGATTTCTTTTGATTTGTCATAAGGTTTGAGTACTAATTGCATACTCTTTAATATACTTTTGCTTAATGAAAAAACACATGCACTTTATTTTTCTAAACTACTTTGCAATTGCACTTGTTGCTGCAGTGTAGTGCATATTTGGATTGACGGTGAATTTATCATAATCATAGTATACTAATGCAATTTTGATAAAAGTTATACTTTAGAGTTTCAACAAAATCGTGTAGCTATCATATTTGAGGTCTATGCAACGGCATTGCAACTGCCATTGCGATCGTAATTGGCCGCAATATCATGTGTTTGCAACGTAATTGCGACTACAACCGTGATTTAGAACTTTGTGCTAGCTAATTGCTGCTTTTATGTTTCTTTTATTGTAGCAAATGGGACACAAGTCATATTGGTTAACAATTGCAAAGAGAGTGTATGGCCAGGAATCCTAGGAAGTGCAGGGCACACATCACCAAAAGATGGTGGCTTTCATCTTTGCAGTGGAGAAGAGGTAGTTTTAGACCTCCCAAATGGATGGTCAGGTAGAATATGGGGAAGACAAGGTTGTTGCTTTGACACAACAGGAAAAGGGTCATGTGAAACAGGTGATTGTGCAGGTCTTTTAAACTGCAATGGCAATGGTGGTGTACCACCAGCTACCCTAATTGAAATGACACTTGGAACTTCACAATCAGATTTGCATTTCTATGATGTTAGTTTGGTTGATGGATTTAACCTTCCTGTTTCAATGAAGCCTATAGATGGTGGTGTTGGTTGTGGTGTAGCTGGTTGTGAAGCTGATTTGAATGTTTGTTGTCCATTTGGACTTGTTGTGAAAAAGGAAGGGAAAGTTGTTGGATGTAAGAGTGCTTGTTTGGCTGCAAAATCTGATAGGTATTGTTGTACTGGGGAGTTTGCTAGTCCTAAAATGTGTAAGCCAAGTGTGTTTGCTCTTCTTTTTAAGACTATTTGTCCTCGAGCTTATAGTTATGCTTATGATGATTCAGCGGGGCTTAGGACTTGTAAAGCATCTAGATATGTCGTTACATTTTGTCCCTCAAATTGATTGGTTCAATAGTTAATCTAAATCTTCTAAAATTGATTGGTTGAATATTACAAGATTACGGGAGAAGTATTTTAGTATTTAATTTTTCTTTTTCATTTGATTGTTGTCAATCCAAAGTGGATTATTATAATTTGAATTGTGATTGTGATTGTGTAGTGTATGATTGTTATTAAGTCTCTTAGTTGAATTCAATTTTATTGTGAATGGCATGGAGCTCATTGGCCTAGTGCATGTTTATTTGCAACTTTTGTAAGACAAAGTTTCTTAAAAGAAGATAAAGGAGAAAGGGAGGGAAAAAAGTGAAAAGAGATAATTCTCTTTGGTTAGATAAAGTAACCAATGAGATTTACAAGTGGCGGGAAAAACAGTGGGATCATTGAAAAATAAAATAACATAAAATGAGATTTTCAAGATTGGATTTTTGTTTTGATGAAAAAATAAAATAAAATCTACTTTAAAACTTAAACCGTCGAATTAGGAATATTATCAATTTATAATACTTTTATAAAGAGTTACCTACTATACTACTATTATTATTAACACGTTCAAAAGCAATAAGCAAGTAAAGAGTTATTGCCTTTGTTGTCAGATACATTCATTTTCTTTTGCATTTGGCTTGCTTAACAACACAAGCCTTACCTAATTTCCATCACAAGCAAAGTACAATATTTCCAACACAATAAATCTAACACCCTTTGAGTTAGTTAGGTGCTCTGATTTATGTACTTTTGAAAATCATTTTATAAAATCATTTCAAAAACTTATTTTTACAATCATCAATTTTATATTTAAGTTTTAAAAACAATAAAATCAAAAATAGTTCTATAAAACATTTTACAAAAAAATTAAACAAACAATTTAAAAATAAAAATATTCAATTTATAAAAGACAATATCATACAGCCCTTAAAAAAATTCCATAGGAACAACTTTTTGTGAATAAAACTTGCATAACAAGAAACATTTATCCAGCTTTAAAGATGTTTATAACTCAGTGCCCTGGAAAAAGCTTTGAGATAAACTTTTGGACATCAAACAATCAAAATCTACCAAAAATAAATTGAATTATAAAGAAGGCATCATATATTACTTATGATCTATGAAACATGGATAGTGACACTAATACCAAAAACGTCGACACCAATAATTTTTTTTTAAAAAAAATAAATTAATCGAAGATAATCAATTTATGAGTGTCATATTCAGACATCTACTCGCGTCGGACATCAAGACACGTCTTCAATCAGAAATGACTAATTAATGAAAAACCTCAACTTCTAAGAAAATGAGCAAAGGATATAAAAAGAAGATTAACAAAGTTGAAAGAGTAAACGCTCATAAAAACATGTTTTGCACATCCGGAATACAAGGACTTGTTTGTCCTATGATAAACCTAGTAAAAATTTGTACAGTCAAACACCTCCCTGTACAACATTAAAACTAGCTCATATTTTCAGCCTTAGCTAATCTGATTTTCTAGCTATATCTCCTCAAAACTAACAAATGTACAGTTTTCAAGTACAACTAACATTTTATTACTTTCCAATCAGCAATTGCCTATTTGAATATAGACAGTGCTATTATCAGTACCAGATATGAAGAAAAAGAAAAAAGAAAAAGGATTGGCCACTTGTACTATCCTTCTTTCTCAGTTAGCTGTACATAACTTTCATTTCCTCTATACCATCTGTGCAGGATGATTTAGTGTCAGAAAACTAATCCTCCTCTCTGCATAAAACATCAAATATAAAAACATTTTATTAGTTAATTAGTTAAATAAATACAATTTCATGAAGATACAATTGAATGAATATTAAAACTACCAGAAAAAATTGTCAAATTGTCAATAGTTTTCGGTCTGTTTGTTTGCTTTCTGAAAGCATTTTATGTAACAATTGGGATAGAGAGACAATGAAAAATAAGTTGTGAAGAATGCAATTTCAGAAAAATTGAAAATAATGTTGATATATTATGAATTTTGTATATGTTTTCAAAAATTGTAAAAAAAAAATGGTGAGAAAAATATTGGCACTACATGTGAAAATAAAAACAGGAAACATGGGAAGTAAAGAGGCCCTTAGACTTTACTAATTCACCTAGGAGCATGGTTCTAAATTGCAATACAAAACCGTAACTGCGGTTGCAGTGTTGCGGATTTTGAATTCTCTACAACGACTTCACAGCCGCAATATAAAAGTCTGTAATGTAACTGCAACCGCAATTTAAAACAATGCCTAGGAGTAAACCGCTTATTATGCATGACAGTGGTTAAGGTCTCGGCTCAATTCCAAAAGCATATTTGTTCATGTTTTAGATATTGTGTTTTAAGCACGAGGGTGTCTTGAGGTCCCACACTGACTACAGAAATCGTCATCTCTTGAGTTAGCTTTTGGGGTAGAGTTGAGCCAAAGAATGAATTTTAATCTAATATAATATCAGAATCTATCCTAGATCTCTATTGGAGTCACCCACATTTGTCCACACTTCAGATGTTCAGTTCAATCCTCCGCGTGACAAAGTGTGTTGAGATCCCTTAGCCAAATTCACCCTTCTAAGGATAGGACAATTATCACCTCTTGAGTTTGCTTTAATGGTTCATTTATGCTTAAGTCCAAATTCTAAGAATCTAATTGAGAATGGCTCATCAATTGCAAAACATTGCACCAATCTAATACATCATTCCACGTCATCCAGTTGGGAATAAAAGTTAATAGATCCAAATTATCAAATTTCATGGTTGAATGGAAAATTAACTTTTTCTTCAAATAAACTTTTTGATATACACACATGCAAGTTTTGTGAAAAATGTCAAGTGAGCCCAAAGAAGAAAACCAAAATAAGATGAAAGCCTATGTTGAGACAATTGCAAAATTAGAAAAGTAAAGATATAAGACTGAAAGTACCTCCAGCAGCAACCAATTTCTCGACACGCGCAACAATGTGCTTCCCATAGGTATACTTCTTCAATGCATTCAGGTGAACCTTTATTCTATTCAGAATTAGCTCAAGTTGCTGGTCATCACAAGTTTCCAACACTTTCTGTACAACATAGTTTGCAAACTGATCCTTCATCATAACCTAAAAAACCACCAAAAATACAAACAAAACCTTGGTCACAAGATTCCCTTAACAAAAAAATCTGATCATAGATTCAACTTTAAGGCACACATCAGACGCAATAACTGATATGGTAGGCGTAACTTACCTTAGTTACAGCCATGAAAAAAACAAATTCAAGTATTAAGTAAGAACCTTATTCATGCACAAGATTAGCGAAAAGGAGCATAATGCACAACAAAAAAGATATACTGTGATAAGTGCCCATTTTCATGCACGAACCTGTAGAGGCTCATTTTCATCGGTGGAACCAATCATCTCGTTCACGAGGACTTGACGCTCGATAGCTGTTCCGAAAGTGAGACACTTCTCAATAACATTCGATGCAAACTTCTGCTGGCTCATCTGCACTATCTGCCCAGTTAACTCCTTTATAATAGCAGAACGTTCATCGGGCTTGCCATGCTCCAGCACATGCTGAAATATTTAAAAAATCGAAGACAAGAAAATTAGATAAATATAAGAGGCAATAAATATATCAACCAACAAAAATTATAAGCACAAAACAAACTATTACTACCATATGGTTTTTACTTTAAGCAAATTCATAATTGATTCAGTGTTTCATATACTCAAATGATTTACAATACCATAATTGTTCAGGATATAAATACTTTGGCACAAGAACATGTGACTGTTGCACACATATCGAAAATAAAACAAGTTTGAAACCAATGAGGAAATAAAAAAAAAGTTTAATAAAAAAATTATATTAATCTCTGCAAAATTTGTTCATATTGGAATTGGTCCAGTAATGTGCATAACATTTATTTAGTCCCTATGCAGCTCATGAGGGACTAAAATCAAATGTTTTACATATTATAGTGATCAATTCCAACATAAACAAATATTTCATGGACTAAAATAAATCAACAAGGACCAAATACAAAAAATAGTATATTAAAAACAAAAGAAAAAAATTACAGGAACTAAAAGTAAAAATGGCATAATTTTAGGAACAAAGGAACATTTAAACCAAAAAATAAAATGAGATGCAACAAACCTGTACAACATAATTCCCATATTGATCCTGTGCAAGCATGCAAACAGACTGCAAAATCTCATCCATCATAATCTGTTGAGTTTTGGGTTCATGGCAGTACTCCAAGACTCTCTGCTTATCAAAAACTTTACTAGTTTAGAATCATAATCTCTTGATGGTTATCAATTCAGTAATAAAATAAAAAGATGTGCTCTTTACCTGTATGACACGGCAACCATATGGATGAGTGGACAATGTCACAACTTGGTCATAAAATGTTGAAACGATAAACCGAATCTCATCTTCAGGTACACACTCAATACACTTCTGTATGACATGGTTTCCATTCTGATCACGCACGCAGCGCATGATATGACCATCCAGCTCGGTAACCATTTTAGTCTGTTGATCTAAATTAACAACTTCTATAGCCTGGTCAATGCAGAAGAAAAAACAAAGGATGAATAACAGTAAACTTTAATATCAATGCGAAGATCGCAACGGAGATCATAACGAAGATCGCAATTCCTACCAAAATGAAAAACTACATATGCGCACACAATTTTTTCCATATTTCCATTTATATTATATTTAATTTAATGTAGTGTTTAAAGTAAAACTTAAACAAAAAAATATAAGCTTATTAAAAGGGTGATATGAGGCTACATTAATGAACCTGAAGTAGCCTTTTTGGTTTCGAACTTTTAGCCCTTTTTCCATAAAAAAGAGCCCATTTTAATGATTGAACACATAGGCCCAAAACAAAATTTTAGTCCAATTGTAAATCGGTGCGTGCCCTAATTCCCCATCCAGGTATAAAAACAAATCAAAGTATGTTTGCTGCCGCATCTCGCTCATGGAAAGCCATTCTCGTAGAGCTTACCACCCTCCTCCTTAGTCTCGCCTTTTCTCACCACTTATGTGGAGTGGATTTGCCGGAAGCAGAGCACAATATTAAGTGGATTTGTAGGAATCCACCACTTACTGGCCAAGAAACACAGAGGTGCTGGCCGGAAATTCGTTCAAGAGGAGGAGGCAAGGGTGAAGAGACTCGCAGTAGCGGTTTAGGTAGTAGGTCAAGCAAACCGACTAAAAAGATGGAAATAATCTTTTTTGTGATTGCAAGATCGAACGCTATTTGCGATCTCACGGCATCCTGATTTTGCATGTATCCAACTTGTTCAGGGATGGTAAATCGTAAGACCGTGAGACTGATTAGGTAAAACTCAAAAAACCTTCTTCTTTATTGTAATTAGCATAACCATGGGGCCAATTATGTACAATAATATTAATTATGATTTTACTCTCTCGTATCTCACTAAGTAGGACAGCATCAACTCTCTAATTTGACAATTGTGTGTAATATAATTATGAATGAAAAGGGGCTAGTAACACTCACTCCAACAATCTCTTTCCAACACACTCTTATTTTGTGAAATTCAAATGGATCCCATAATTTCATGTGGAACTCATTTCCAAAATGGTGGAACATAGGCAAATTTCACCAAATAAGAGAGAGTGTTGGAAAGATAGTGTTAGAGTGCGTGTTGTTGGCACTTCTCATTATGAATTATGTTTCTTCTTTTAATTGTGAAATTAAATGCTTCTTAGAAAAGAAGTGAGGTTTGCCGATGACGTTAGCACAAGCAAACCAACTGCCCAATGACAAAATGTAATGCATGCCTTACATGCAGTGGCCAAACGACACGTCAATGCGGTGTCCTATTCGGTTAACGAATTACAATTCATCACACAATTATAGAATATTGTCAATCATAAAAACAATGGGCTGTACAATAAGATATTTTGTGGTAGAAAAATCATAAGGTAGAAAAGTTAATGAGAGCGGACCTTCTGGATAACTCGGCAGCCATACATTTGAAGACTTAGATTCAGCACATGACCAGTAAGCTGTTCAGCTAACTCCCTTATTTGTGCTGCTGTTCCATGCTCAAAAAACTGAACACGCGAATCAAAATAAGTTAGGCATGCTTCGAGCATGTATGGAAGTTTTTTGCTTTATATAATGAATTTGCTATGCACTTGAGCATACCACCAATAACAAAAACAGTATGCAAGTCCAATGCCAAGAGCAGAATTACCTTCTGAATCACATAATTACCAAAGACATCAGTCATTAGAGAAAGTGCGTTCGGCATAATTTCATGGAACACCATGGTTTTCTCATCCATCGACGCAGTCTCAAGTTTCTGTTGGATAAAACGGCTTCCATACTGATCAGCACTGTTAAAGAATATAAAAATCAAGAGTTAATTAAATGTTAAAAGTAAAGAAACAAAAGATAGAATGACAAGCAGCATTATGCACCTGAACTCGACAACATGCCCAGCAATTTCAGCAAGTTCAAAACATTTGGTTTTATTGCTTTTGAATTCATCAAGCAAGGAAGAAGGAAAGTTCTCATCCAAACTACTAACAGCGTCAGAATGCCAAGCTCCTCCTGTTAAACCCCCAGCCACATTCCTCATCCCAGACAAACGCATATTCCGCTCACTTTGGCTCATAGGACTACCTTGTCCGTATATGGAGTTCGGAAAGGCGGAACCAGCCAGTGGACTTCCTGGATATGACATGCCAAGACCATACGATGGACTTCCATAAGAATTATGGTTCATGCTAGCTGATTTACCAAGGTACGGGGCCGAAAAGTGTTGTTTTTGAGGGGAGATTAAAGACTCTATGTAAGCTTTTTGGAGACCAAGTAAATCGGTTAATGAATTATTTGTGTGTTCCCTATTTCTTGCCGATTCGTTAAGGGCTGCCATCTGTGCAGCAGCAAGTTCAGTTGATCTCAGATACTGAAGATACATAGGATCCATTAGTGGCAGCTGATGAGTGCCACCTGCAGCATGATTTCCAAACCTGCTTGCGTTCTGTAACTCAGATGCAGCCAACAAAGGTCCTAAATTTGCACCTCTTCCTAATGCCCTAGGATCAATGGCATTCATTCCTAGCGCAGATGATGGAGCAGCATGTTCAAACAAAAGAGGCAAATTGCCACTTCCAAGCTGGTTTGCCATAATGGATGGCGATGAAGGATTAACAGAAAATCCAGCCATGTTGTTATAGTTGGGGTGCGAGATATTCATATCGTCAACATTCTGATAGTGAGCAGGTGAACCACCTCTGCCGTTAAAGTTTGGTGTAGAATGTCCTTTTAAATGGGAGTTAACAGAAAATCCACCAGACTTGTGATGTTCTAGTTGTTCACTTGCATATAACGAAGAATCGTTCAGATCCAATCCGAAATTGACGCTTTTACTCGCTTTCATGAAAGGATGGTTAGCAGAATGACCCAGATAAGGTAGAGAATCAGACTTGTTCAAATATTGGAACTGTTTAGCATTATGAGTATAATCGGATGACGGGGGACGTTTGTCATTGTCCATTCCATCATTTTGGGACAAATTCATGCCAGCCAAAGCAGATACGAGATCTGCAGGCTCGTTTAGCTTAGATGCTGCGGCAGCATTAAATGAGTTTTGACCGTTGAAACTTCTTTTATCAGCAGCGCCTGACCTCCCTTCCCCAATCGGCGGAATACAAGGGCTAGCAGCTCTAGGTAGAAACTGAGCGTCAGGAGTGCTGCTCCTTGACAAGGTAGCTCCTAAAGCAGAAGCATAAGATTGAGATCCCGAGCCAACAAGATTTTGAACGGTGGACGTGCCTTGCTTATTTCCACCAGACTGCAAATCATCCAAAGCTTGATGCAGATAAGCAAAATGAGTTTCCTGTTTTTCAGCTACGTCATCAAACACATTATGGCCAGAGAGATGATGAGGATGCTTGGAGGCAGATGCCGCAGTATTCATCTCACCATGCTTTGGAAAACAAGATGAAGAAAACATTAGAAACATCATAAGTAAACAAAACTACAAAACGACAAATAATATTTAACATATATTTTATCGAATGTCGGGACTTTTAGCTCATGATCATTATGAATATAATAATATATCCGTTTGTCCCAAAATAACGCTCAAGACAAGAAATTTCAAACAGATATTAATGAATCTCCAAATATTATCCGCAAATTCTTTGAATTTAGCTACAATTAGAAAAACAAAAACCAGTGAGCAAAACGGAAATTCAAACAATGTAAGCAAAACCAAAAACATGCTAACAATTCAGAATGAAAAACATATCGATACAAGTAAACAGCTACATTTGAGATACAAAACAGAAAAATAGATTAATCAATTTCATTATTTATAAACACCATTGTAATAATCCAGAAAGATTACCAACATTACTTCAACAAGTATCAAACCATCATCAATCTTCAAAAAATAAACATAATAATACCATAATTATTTAAAAATATACAACATCCCGCGCGAATCTCCGCAATATCAGGGATCGCAACGCGGGTGATTTAAAACCTTGAATACAACAAACATTACATAAATTTGAAATAAATTAAAAACACACAAACATATACACATACACATACACATACACATACACATACACATACACATACACATACACATACACATACACATACACATACACATACACATACACATACACATACACATACACATACACATACACATACACATACACAATGAACTACAATTACAAGTTCAGCTAAAAAAGTATCAATCTCATACCAACAAATAAAAAAAAAACCTAATTTTTTTAACCCTCACCTGAAACATTCCAGTAATGCCCCTTTGCTTACTCCCAATCCCCAATGCCGGCGGCAGGCCAATCAACCCATCTTGGCCGCCCCATTCAGAACCGATAGACCTTTCACCATGTCCACCATCATCACCACCTTCACCATTCACCCTCCTCCGATCCCCAATTCCACCAACATTCGAAAAGCGCTGTGAATAACGCCAATCCTCCTTTGAAACCAAAGGAGGAGGCAACCTTGGGTTCAGATGCGCATTCATATAATAATAATTCGCATAAGATGGATCAGCACGAAGCTCTTCCTCAGTCCCAAAACCCCTTCCACCTCCACCACCATAACTTACAGGAGAACCACCATATAAACCTCCAAACGCCGTTATAGACCCTTCAACAGTAGGAGGCGCCGACCCACTTCTCAACCTCGCAACTTCCCTCTCTCTTTCATTCACCTCTTGTTGTTGCCGCCTCAAAACACCTAAATCTTCACCGCCGTAATCACCGTTCTTCACCATTGATCGTGCTACATCGGATATCATTTTCTGATAACTATCACTCACCATCATAAAAACAAAACAAAACAAAACAAAAAACTTAACTCCACAAAAGAGCAACAACAAAAACAAAAGAAAAAACTCAATCTTCGAACAAGAAACAAGTTAAAAATAACACCTTTATGAAACAAGTTCGATTTTTTTTACGACCCAGCTGAAAATTAAGCAATGAAGCTGAAAAAGATTATATTTTTATTGATGGGTATTAAGATTTTCTTAATGGGTCGAAATTAAAAGAAAGATCAAGATTGTTGTTGTTCTTCAAAGTGAAAGAGAAGAACGTGGAGGATCGATGATGTTTTGGTTCATGTTAGGAGAGAAACAGAGAATCAGTGAGGAAGTGAATAATGACTGTGAAGAAGAAGAGTGATAAGCACGAGTGTTCCTCACTTTACAACCGTTGGATTTTATAGTGATGACGGTGGAGATTAACTGTTTAGGGATTTGTTATTGCATTGGGGGTATTAGGGTTTTTATTTATGTTTTTGTATTAACACATGATTTTATTGGCGTTTTATACTTGGGGATGGAGGAGAAGAAAGAAAATAAAAATTAAAAAAAAAATAACAACAAAATCAAATTAAATCCTATTCAATATTCGGCATTAAAAAGTTTGACCCACGTTGTTTTTTTTTTTTTTTAAATTTTAATTTTGCTATAATTATAATTGTTGTTTTGGAGGTTAAATATTAGTGTCGTTTTGGAGGTTAAATATTAGTGTCGTTTTGTGATTGGGGCGGTTTGTTTGTGTGTGTGTAAGTGTAAGTGTAAGTGAAGGAACTAAACTAACGTTGTTGTTTTATAGTACTTTTGGTTGAATTGAGATTGTGTGTGAAACTTAAAGTGCATGGTTTTTGTCTAATTTGGAATAACTACCTTGCAGAATTGTTTCGTGCATGGATGCAAAGTATGCAAACTTTGGACAAACTTTCCCTTTGGTTATTTGTTGTTGTGATGTGAGATCTTGTGTGAGATTCAAAATAGACATTACTTGTTTTATTATTTTATTGGGTAATGTATAGGCATTCAACATTGAGATTCACCTGGATCGTGTATTTGATACTCAATTAAATCACTAACTCCAAATATATATATATGTAGGGCCTTATTTTGTGGGAAATGAATTTTTGAGTTTTGTTAGAAAAAAAGAAAAGTTTTTTTAGGGTAAGATCATAAGAGGGATTGTTCTCAACCTTTATATTAAAATAAATGGTTAATATTTAACAATTGTTTTTAATTTTATTTTAATTAGAACACTTGAATTTGCATTAATCAATAGAAAATCTCAAATATTATTTTCAACTTTTTTTATATTTATTTGAAGTAATTTTGTCACTATTAATCAAAATGCCGATAATCGTATCTATTTTCACTACTATTTTCATACAATATTTTAACTTACTGTAATTATTTTTTTCAGCAAAACTTACTACAATTGAGAAATAGTGCATACTTAATATATTTTTCTCGAAATGGCCAAAGTTTTGATTAATATTAACCTACAATTTCTGCAAATCTACACTAGAAAGAACAACAAAGTAATAGTCAAAATATTTAGCATATACTAGAATAATAGATCTAGCCGTAATAGGCATTTGCATTAAGGATTTGAATTATTCTTCGGTAAAATTATTTGCGTAGTAATGGTGGTTGCAATTGATAGCAATGTCGATGGTGGGCATGGAACAAGTTGAAAACGGTTTTTTCAAAAAAAAAAATGAAAATGGTTTGACATGTATGCGTTAGGTTATAGGGGGAGATCAAAAGAAGAAGATGAGGATGTCTATTTCTCGATGGAACATTTAATTTTACCTCTTTTATATATTTTGATCAAAGGTTGGGAATTGTCTCTACCACTCTCACCTAACGAACTCTTTTCTTGCTAAACATATGTCTCCATATATATGTATTGATTCACATCTATGGTAATTTTAGAAAAATTAATCAATGCAGAAGAATTTTTTATGTTGCTACAAAGTGTCATGACAATATAAAATTGAGAATAAAGTTTAAATTGAAAATAACTAACATAACTCGAATATTTATCTCCGATCAAAATAAAGATCATAAATGTTTAGCTAATATTCACTACATTTTTAATAGTATATTTTGAATTTTGAAAAATTGTATTAATATCTTCAATTTTGTACATTTTTGATCACTTTAAAATTTTATATTTTAGACCAAATGTCCGAAATAAATATTTGAACATAGACTAGTCTAGGTGCCACCACCCACCACCGAGTATTAGAATCTTGAAGTTTAACGTCAACTAGGATTATATGATTTATTGATTTTAAGAACTCACTTTTCTTGAAATTGTTGATTTAGTGATTTTAGGAACTTATCATCTATCAAGGCTTAATATGATGTTAGTGTTTTAGATTTTAAGAACTCATTACTGATTTTATGATTTACAATGGTACTAATAGATTGTTTGTTGATAATCTATGAGACCGCTCGCTAGTAATCTATTATCAGATCTACTAGATTCACAATGAAATTCATTATTGGTCTATTAGATATATAATTGATAATCTTTTAGATTTATTACAGTTTTTAGAAAATCAATAGGAGATAACATTCTTATTATTCAAATTTATGTTGATTACATTATGTTTAGATCTACAAAAGAGCTTCTCAAAAAGTTTAAGATGAGTTATTACAAACATATGGCTACACCAATGCACTCTACTTATTCACTTGAAAAAGATTATTCAAGCCAAAAAGTTGACCAAAAAAACTTATAGAGTAATGATAGGATCTCTACTTTATCTTACCACTTCCAAACTTGACATCATGTGTAATGTATGTGTATGTGCAAGATTTCAAATTGATCTTATGGAATCACATTTAACTGATGTAAAGAGAATGCTTAGATTTCTAAAAGACACTACCAACCTTATATTGATCTACAAGAAATCTCCTAAGTACAAACTTAGTGGATATTGTGATTCTGACTATTTGGAGATAAACTTGAGAGAAAAAGCACTAGTGGAAATTGTACATTTTTAGGTGACAACTTAATATCCTGATCAAGTAAGAGAGAAAAGACCATTGCAATGTCAACAACCAAGATTGAGTATATTTAAGTAATTGGCTGCAATTCTCAACTACTTTGGATGAAACATCAACTTGAAGACTACAAAATCCTAGAATCCAACATTCTCATCTATTGTAATAACACTTATGTAATTTGTCTGACCAAAAACCTTATCTTACATTCTAGAGCTAAACACATAGAGATCAAACATCACTTCATTAGGAATTTGTTCAAAAAGAGGTACTAAACATTCAGTTTGTAGACACTTAACACCAATGGGCTGACATATTCACCAAATCACTACCTGAAGATAAATTTGACTTCATCAATAAAAACCTAAATCTTACCTTCATACCTGGCGGATATTATGATAACTTTAAATTAGTTTAGTTTTATATTAGTTTTTATATTTTTTTGTAATATTTAAATTCATATTATTAAAAAAAAAAGGCAAAAAAAAAAAAGAGTTTCACTTTCAAGTCTTTTTGTTTGATTACAAAAGTGGAGAAAACTATTTGATAAAGTCGGGAGAAAAAGATACTTAAATTTAGGGGGAGCCCTAACTTAGGGGGGTCAAAAAATATAAAGAAAATTTTTTATAAAAAATACAAGTTTTGTCATCATAAAAAAGGATTTGATTCAAATCTGTAATTGAAGAAATTCTTTGACCAAGTTGAAAATAAGATATGGTTAAAATTTGTAGAAGATTTGATCAAGATTTAAAGAATATTTAATGAAGATTTGAAGAAGATTTGATCAAAATTTGAAGAAGATTTGATCAAAATTTGAAGAAGATTTGATCAAAAGTTGTAGAAGATTTGAAGAATATTTAATTAATGATTTGATCAAGATTTATCTACAACAAAATATGAACAGAATCAATTTGAAAAATTTACAAACTCGATCTACACAAAATAGAAACATAATCAATCTGAAAATTTACAAACTTAATTTGAACAAGATACAATTCAAAATTAAACAATGACTAAATTGAAACCTAAATTTTAACTATAATTAGATACTCAAGGCTGAAGAAGAAAAACATAAAAAAAAAACAAAAAAGAGTAGAAGAACTCAAGCTCAAATTTTCAAATTTATCTTATAGTTCATAGAGAGAAACATTTATTCAAGTTAGAAATATTATCTTAGTGATTTTTCTTAGAGTGTGATAGTTATTATTATTGAGTTTTATTATAAGCAACTACTCAATTTCTAATATTTTGCATTCAACCCGATAATTATTTAGTAGATTAAAATCTTGTGAATGAGGGGACTAGATGTAGTGAAGTTAGTAGTGAACAGGAAAAAATCTGTGTCAAATTATTTATGTTTTTATTGTTTGTTGCCTCTGAATCTGATTGTTTCTTGTCTAAGTAATTCATAAAAGTCAACTAACTGCCATCAATTTTGTCAAACACAATTCAAACTCCCTTTCTTGTGTTTGCACCTTCAAATATTAGCTTGAAGTTGTATTTATATATTATTTATAATTTACTTATTTTGATAAATTTAAATTAAATAATTTAAATTTTTTATATTTCATATATAATAAAAATTAGGGATGGCAATGGGTAGGGTATGGGTAGGGTACTATAGTACCCGTACCCGTACCCGCAATTTAAAAAAATATCCATACCCGTGCCCGTACCCTCTTGGGTATCAACTTTAATACCCGTACCCTTACCCTCTGGGTACCTAAGTGCCCGTACCCATACCCATTACCCACACTTTAACTAAAATAAATTGATAAATAAATATTATTTTGTGATTAAATTTAAAAAGTGTAAATACCACCTATAGTCCCTTAACTTAATTTCAGTTAACGTTTTAGTCCTTTATTTTTTTTTCCCGATTTAGTCCTTTATTTTAATTTTAAGTGACAATTTAATCTTTTATGTTTTAAAATGTTAACAACGTTATCTTTTTTTTACAAAAATTCAAACATTCATCAAAATTTTCAAACAAAACTCATAAATTTAGTTATATTCTTTAATATAAAATAAACTTTATCAAATTTATAACTCAAATCTTCAAATAAACTCATATGTGCCATTTTTTATTTGATTTTGTTAGAGATAAAAATATGAGTTTATTTAAATATTTAAGTTATAAATTTGATGAAATTGCATTATATTGAGGATGATAATTAATTTTATGTGTTTTGTTTGAAATTTTTGATGAATTTTTTGAAATTTTGCAAAAAATAAGGATAAAATTGTTGACATTTTAAAACATAAAAGATCAAATTGTCACTTAAAATTAAAATAAAGGACCAAATCAGGGGAAAAAAAAGAAGATAAAAGACTAAAACGTTAACTGAAATTAAGTTAAGGGACTATATGTGGTATTTACCCATTTAAAAATTATCCAAATATCATAAATTAAATTATAAAATATTAGAAACTAAAATATTTTCAAACTCAAAACATTTCAAATGAACATTTGTTACAATACATATTCAAATATCCATAATAATATTTTATGAAGTTGCAAGTCTTACAACAATATTATTTGAAATCAGTAAAAATAATTTATAAGTTGCAAGTATAATTATAAAGACACAATTAATAAGATATAATTCTTAGTTATAAAGTCGCAATTATTTAACTATTCATCATAATCAAATTCTTAAAAAGTTTACAAACGTTTATCTTTTGATTTGATTATAAATATTGTAATGGTCCAATGATATTAATAGATATTAAAACATAAATGAAAACAATTAATTAAATTAAATATTAATATAATAAATAAATAAATAAATAATACATTTAGATAAATGCGGGTGCGGGTGCGGGGTGGGTACTATAGTACCCGTACCCGTACCCATACCCGTTTAATTTTGCGGGTAATTACCCGTCCCCGTACCCATACCCATTATGCGGGTTTTTACCCTACCTATTGTGGGTTTTTTTTGCGGGTACCCACTGGGTCTGGGTCTAATTGCCATCCCTAATAAAAATATAATATTTTAAAATAACTTATTGTTTTTAAAATTATATTTTTTTATTAGAATCTCGTTTTATTTAGATTCGAATTAGGCCTCAATACCATGTCACATTACTCTAACCATTTGATACATGTGTGCCCTACCCTTAAACATATCCCGCTACTATAAAAAAAAAAAAAAAATTATTAATTTTCAGTATATATACTCAACCAACAAATGTGCACAAGTATTACCCTCTCTCACGATGTGATACACAATTGAAGTATAAGGGTGATAAAAAGGTACCCTCTCAATGATCAATACAAGGTAATCCCTATAATGAAATTCACTTCATAAAAGATATGTATCCCTATAATAAGTCCTCAAAAAATGGTCAATATTATCTCAGCCATCAAGATGGTACAAAAGCCACAAAATCTAGAGAGAGAGAAAAAAAAACTAAAAAGCCAACTCCATGAAGAATTCCGTAGTAAACCTTCAACCTCACTCTGCCAAGTAGCTACCATCTACATTAAAATTAATTAAATTTGTTTAAGGACGAGGCAAAGATGCATCATGGTAGACATTAGTAACAATAAAAGAAGAAAATTATTTTTTGATAATAGAGTGCAACAAATGAATTTAGTTAACAATAAGCCAATTTTCATCAATAAACACATTGATTTCGAAACATCCAAATGATCCAACATGATAGGGAATTTTAACTTCCAAAGCCAATAGTAAACATTATCTAGAGTTGAAGATTGGTTGCTAAGGTCAGGGCAGATCTTTTTGAGGACATGCAGATCTTTTTGAGGACATAGGATGGTCACCCCAAAATCTCCAATATTTTTTTTAGAAGATACTACTATTTTTACTTTTTTTTTTTTTCTTGTTTGAATAATGTTATATAAAGATAATTTGACGTAAAATGAGACGCAAATACAATAATGAATATCAAAATACAAATATAATATGTGATCTTCTTTATCATACACAATATTGTATTAGTGTCATATTTTACATTAAAATTTATGTTTCAAAATATTACTCTATTTTTATAAGATTTATTTGACTTATAATTTGATGAACAAAAATTGATTTATTTGATCTATGTTATAAATCAAATACATCAATTTTTGTTGAACAAATTATAACTAAAATGTCTATTATAAAAATAAATAAATAAATAAATAAATAAATAAATTGAAGGGAATTGTTTATAAAAACAATTACTATAATTATAAAATAAACAAAAAAATTTAACCTAAATTCCAAATATGTGAGTTGTGAATTTATCTAGAGGTATAATTGTGAATTTTATATAAAGATATAAAAATCAAACCAAATAATTATATGATTCCAAAAATTTAACTAAAACAAATTAAATTATATTGATATTTTTTAT
>JBBPBT010000498.1:3270285-3288398 GCA_037974875.1 Cicer bijugum
AAAAAGACATTTCAGATTTAAATTTAAAAAACTAAATAACTAATTTACTACGTTTGTTTATGAAATAAAAATCAGCTTTCTTGGTACCATCATATATAAACCATATTTTTCTTTTCTTATTATTGTACCAAATTATATCCATATTGCAAATGATACGTACACTACACTTAAAATATTTAAAATATTGGTAAGTAACCTAAATAAATACAAAAATTAGAAACATCAATTTTAGGTGTCCAAAAGCATCCATCTACCATACTTTTTTTTTTTTATCGTTGGGGTTAAGTAATCTTCTATTATCCACTAATATATCCACCAAAAAACATAGAGAGAAACAGAGGAAAAAAAAAAGAGGTGGTTGAAAAGCTGATAAACTGCCTTATAGTCCTAAGCAAAAGAGACAAAGTCAAATAAACCAAACTTCATTTCCTTAATCATATTATATAATACAACAAACAAAAAAAAACCAAATATTTCATTCTAAACATCCATAGTGAAACATTGAGAAACTATAAAATAAATTATAACACACAAAATCATAACAAAACATCACTAACACAAAAACAGAACTAATCAATATTCACCTAATGAACTCTCTTGTCTCTGAATTAGAAGGCACCCTTCTAAAAAATTTAGATGTATTCTCCTACTTCATGTTAGTAGCATTCGAAGCTTCAGGTTTGATTCGCTTCGTCGTGTTATTAACCCTATGGCCCGCGATTCGGATCTTAGACATTTTCGGCATGGAAGACATAAGTCTCAAAATAATGATCTTTGTCTCAGTAGCTGGAATTCATAAATCTGAAATTGAATCAGTTTCAAGAGCTGTTTTGCCAAAATTCTACATGGATGATGTTGACATGGAAGCTTGGAAAGTGTTTAGTTCATATGATAAAAGGGTTGTTGTAACAAAAATGCCAAGAGTAATGGTTAAGAGGTTTGTGAAAGAGCATTTACTTGCTGATGAAGTTATTGGGAGTGAATTAATTTTCAATAGGTTTGGTTTTGCTACAGGGTTCGTTCATTGTGTCTCAATTACTTCAGTTTCTGAAAGCGTTGCTAAAGTTTTCAATAATGAAGTTATCACTTTGGGTATGGCAAGGATTAATACTACTACATCAACCAATCATTTGTTCTCCAAGCTTTGCAAGGTAACTAACTATAACTAATTATTTAACCATGGTGAGAAATTGCTAAAGTTTGATTTTGTGTCTAAAATATTAATCAACTTCATATTATAATTTTGATAAAAATTTATTTTTAATAAATTTTGTCGAAACGTTGAGTATGTGTGATTTGAATAATTGAATGACATGATATCTATGTAACAAAAAGTGACATTTTTTGTATTATTGTTTAAACGTATAGGAACAAATCCAACCACCATATACAAAAAGCCAAAAGAACCACGACAACAAAGTCCTCCGACCACATCCGGTGATCTTCCACGACGGCCGTCTGGTGAAGCGGCCGACACCATCCACCTCCCTACTAATCATCTTGTGGATTCCAATAGGAATTTTACTAGCCATAATACGATTAACCTTAGGAGCCATTTTACCATTTTGGGCCATTCCACATTTATCAAAATTATTTGGTGGAAAAGTGATTGTGAAAGGTAAACCACCTCATCCACCTTCACTTGGTAACTCAGGTGTCCTTTTTGTTTGCACTCACCGCACCCTCATGGACCCCGTCGTCCTTTCCTCCGTCCTCCACCGTAAAATCCCAGCAGTAACATACTCCATATCTCGATTATCAGAAATCCTCTCTCCCATTCCTACCGTGAGACTAACAAGGATGAGAAACGTGGATGCTGAGAGAATAAAAGATGAGTTATCAAAAGGTGATTTAGTTGTTTGTCCAGAAGGAACAACGTGTCGTGAGCCTTTCCTTTTAAGATTCAGTGCTCTTTTTGCGGAACTAACGGATCGAATAGTACCGGTTGCTATGAACTATAGAGTAGGGTTTTTTCATGCAACGACTGCTAGGGGTTGGAAATGTTTGGACCCGGTTTTTTTCTTCATGAATCCTAGACCGGTTTATGAGGTTACTTTCTTGAACCAGTTGCCGGTTGAAGCCACGTGTTCGTCGGGGAAGAGTCCACATGATGTGGCTAATTATGTGCAGAGGATATTGGCTGCAACTTTAGGGTTTGAATGTACCAACTTTACTAGAAAAGATAAGTATAGGGTTTTGGCTGGAAATGATGGCATTGTGTCTTCTACTTCATTGGCTGCTCGTGTAATCAAGGTGGTCAGCACATTCAAGCCTTGTTTATGATTATGACATTTTTTAATTGTTTGTATGTGTGTGGGTGCTATTGTGCAAGCTTTGTGTATTTGAAGTTTGTAACATATATAAATTGTTTCTGTTTTTTTTTTTGTCAATATTTTTTTTGGATTTTCATATTATTTGATTCTTTTGGAACTCTAATAAATTTCATATATAGATTCAGTAATATACAGTTAGTAATAAAAGCTGAATCAAACTTTTGTTGTTGTTAGAACACTTTGAACACACTTTCAGTCCATTGTTGCAATAGGCTCAAGCCCACAGATTCTATATGTTCTTTATTTGGGCCACATATATTAAATGCAACAATAAAAGAAGTACTCACAAATAAGTTTTTAGTTGTTATAAATTTTTATAATTTTGTTTTTGTCTTATAAATTTATATTTATGCAACTTTAAATTTTCATAATTTTTTTATTTGTATTTATGGTCTTTAATATTGTGTCAACTACTTTAACTAACAAAAAATCATGCGACACTAACACATAAATATTTTAAAAGTGATAAGAAGACCCAACACTAATGAGCCTAAGGGGAAATCTCTGATGATGGGAAACTCAAACCATGGAGGTTCGTTGTCCCCACCTTTTAGGAGGGAGTGTGATTTTGGAGAGGGTTTCAAGTTTTCAACTGAATAAGGAAAATAATTTTATTTCTCTTCTCCTAGAAAGGAAATTCTAGGAGTTATGTTCAAGTTTCAAGGAAAGCTAGTACAATTGGATCAAAGACATTAAAGGAGATTCAATTGAAGATTTACAGCTCAAATAAAAGGTTTCATCAATTGAGGTGTACTAGATCAAATTGAAGGTTGTGACCAAATCTTGTGGATTAAAATTTGAATTTTTGGAAGAATAAACATAAATTGAAGATCTTAAATGCTAAAGTGTTTTAGATTTGAAGGAATTTATTGTAGTATTCGATCTTCATCATTCATATTCAATTAAAGGAAGAAAATATTTTTGGTAAAATAAATATAGTGATCTACATCTGTGTTGGATATATTTAAAGATGTCATTATAAAATAGAATTAAAATAAAATGTAATTTAATATTAATTATTTTAAAAAGTCATGTTAGATTATTTAAATAAGATCATTAACATATTAACTTGTTCGTCTATTTACAAAAAAGTATTAGTGAGTGTCGTAGACATTCATAAAATAATAGTAAAGTAAATTTTTAAATATGTGCCTTTAACACGTAATAACCTAGACTTGGGTCTAACATATTTAATGTAGGCTAGACTTAATCTTACAAAGTTTAGCTCGACCTAACCTATTAATTCCCTTACATGTGACCAATCCAATTAAACAAAATGTAACTTTAGTGTAAATCAATTTTACACTAACATCCAATAAGAATAAAAAATGTGGTAGTTATTATTAATTAAAAAGAGGTTAATTACTATACACTGATATACTAAAAAGTTTTATATTGTCAACACATCATAACCATTTATAGTTGTGACTTTTGAAATAATTATGATAAAAATAAAAAAAAATTAAATGATCTGATAGTTGTGATTCAATAATAGTGTAAAAAAATTTATAATGTAACTGCATGTAAATTAAAACCTTTTACAAAAATAATTGTAAAATATTATTACATAACAAGATGATGAATTACGATTAAGCGATCATATAAAATTATTTTACAACATCAATGTATAACAATTGGTTTGTAACGTAGACCAAGAAGTTAATATTTTTAGCTAATTTTACTTTACTTAATCATGACATAATTTGGAGGTGGGGAAAGTCCAAATTGTATCTCACACATTATTTTCATAGACTGTTTACTTTTTTCCAGTTGAATGAGTTTTTTATTTCCAACACAAAAAAAGAAAATCATGTTCAAGAAAAATAATCACAATATAAAATGAAAACCACTGATTGTTCCTTCACATATATATATTATTATCTAATTTATCAACATATAACAATGTTATAATTGTAATAAGACTTTAAAAATATTTTTTCTAAATTGTGTAAAAAATGATTTATTTTTAATTTAAATAAATAATAATTAAAAAAAAAAAAAAACTCAACAAATTCTTTTACTTTCTTCCCATAGCTAGTCTGGCCCTTGTTTCATTCGAGTGGTACAAACAAAAATTCTTTTTTACTATTATCATCATACCAGCCTGGAACTTCATATCGATTTCACTTATGACAGTTTCAACAATCGCTTCATTATGTTTCAAAATTAAAACAAACTCTTTATTTACAATTTGTTTCTTCATGTCGTTTTACTTATAATCATTTGTCGTTTTGTTCATTGGACCATAATCCCTCCACCTGTCAAATAATAAACATTTAAGATATGTTACGCGAAGACAACCTTTTGTTTTGTTGTTATTATCTTCCACAAGATACCATGAACATGAACCTGTCACCACCTTCATTTTCTCTTCCTTAGGATGTCCTAATTTGGACCTTCTCTCTATCTCTCTCATCTCTCACAAACAAAGAAATTATTCACTTCATAGTTTTTCTAACCTCATATTGTAACAATATTCAACTTTGAAGCCTTTTACATTCATTATTTCCTAAACTTTCAAAAGTGGGGTTGCATTATCTTTTCTTCTTCTTTCTTTCGAGGGTCAAAAAGGAATCAATTTGAATACGTAAATGTCTTCACATTGGTGTTACAGATGCAATAAATTTGTTACGGATGTATCGAGGCTAGGCATGCCAATATGTCCTGATTGTGATAGTGGATTTGTGGAAGAGCTCGACCATTCGACGCGTTATCTTCATACTGACGATGGACGTCAAAGGTATAATTAACGTCCTGAAAATTATACCTATTTTATGTATGGATCTCCTACGACAGCTGACCAGTGCAACTTTTGTAAGGATTATATCTTTTAGATATAAGAATCCCTATAAATGTTGCACTATGCATGCAGATGTCGTAGAGATTGAAATCAATTTTTATACATTAATATGTGTAAAAGTATTTTAAGTTATGATTTTATTTATTTATGTTAAGTTAAATAAAAGGAGGTTTTACAGGAGGAGGTTCCCCATGGCGGCGGCCATGTACATGATCGGCAACCACAATCACAACCCTAATCAAACTTCTCATCAGAGACATTGCAGAAACAACCTTAATGGAGGTGATCATCCCCCGTTTAACCCAATCATCATGCTCCGTAGCAGCGGATCCCATGACGGGTCGAGTCGCGAGAGAGGAGAGGGTCATGGGTTTGAGCTTTTCTACGAAGATAGAGTTGGTTCCGGTCTTCGACCATTACCTCCAAGGATGTCGGAGTTTCTTCTTGGTTCTGGATTCGAAAGGGTGATCGAACAAATTTCTCATGTTGACTCCCATCGTAGTGGAAATGGGAGTCATGACCGGCAACAACTCCCAACGTCAAAAGTCGCTGTGGAGTTATTACCGACTATTAAAATTGATGATACACATATGGTTACTGAATCACATTGTGCTGTTTGCAAGGAGCCTTTTGAGCATGGCATTTCGGCAATGGAAATGCCATGCAAACATATATACCACCGTGAATGCATTATTCCATGGCTTGAAATCCGCAATTCTTGTCCCGTTTGTCGCCATGAAATACCTTGCGAAGAATCACCACATAATAATAATAATAATAATAATAATAATAATAATAATAATAATAATAATAATAATAATAATAACATGCTCACTTTGAACGAGGAAGAGAATGTAGGGTTAACAGTTTGGAGGTTACCGGGTGGTGGGTTTGCGGTTGGAAGATTTTCTAGTGCATCAAGAAGAAATGGTGATGATAATGTGATTGAGAGAGATGTTCCCATTGTTTACACAGAAGTGGATGATGCATTTAATAATGTTGGTGAACCAAGGAGGATTTCATGGTCATTGACATCATCAAGAAGAAGGAGTAGACGTGGTGGATTTCGAAGAATGTTGAACAATTGGTTTGGGTGTTTGGGAGGTGGTAGTGGTGGAGTTAGGAGTCAACGTTCACTTTCTACTACTAGAGATTTGTCTCTACCTATGTCTAATTTGAGGAGTATTAGTGGATCTCGCACCAATGGCATGAATTCCTATCAACGTACACGCAGAACTTGGTCTATGGATGTAAATGGTGGAATGAGACCATGGTAAGGTAACTCTAACTTGGAATGATACAAAATTTGAAGCTTTGTATATGGGTTTAGACAATGAAGGATAATGGAACTATGAATGAAAAATACAATGTACTCTCTTTGGTTTTTAAATATAAGTAAAATTATATCAAAGAAAATTTATGTATTATATCAACTTTCTTTGACATACTTTTATTTACATTTAAGTCCAAAGTAGTAATATATAAAATTTATGTGGGGCTATGAGATTTGTGTTTTCATCTTTAATAATGGTGTAATTATTTAGACATTGTGAAAGGAAACAAATATTTTTATGTCAAGGTTGTTTGTGTATGTTTAGATATGACAATATAACTCATACTCGCAGATATCTACTCAAATCTGCTTGATTTGGGCGGGAAAAACCGCTTTGATTGAGTGCGGGTGCAGATTTTCTCCAAAATTAAAATTCGGGGGTGGAGACGGATTTTCTCCAAAAATATTTTTTGTTTGACACATATAGATATATACATTGATATTGATATGTGGAGAACATCATATGGTATTAGTAGAGCATTTAAATATTTTAATGTGAATATGGCTTTTAAATAGGCTTTCAAGTCAGGCCGAAAAAAAAAAACTTATGATAGGCCGTAGGCCTAAAAAATAATTCGTAGGCCAGACTCAGACCTTTCAAAGTCCTGGCCTATTCCCACCCCTAGTGACAACAATCGAAAAGGAAAAGAAGAAAATTGAGTTCAATTGGTAACAACTTTGTAGCATAAGTAGGGAAAAAATATTGTTGCTCTGTGGAATTATATTTTCTGTTTAGTCATTTAACTGCATAGGTAAGAAAATAATATTATGCATTATTGATAAAGTTATATATGATTTTTTCCCAATAAAGTGATATCAAAGCTCAGTTGATTTGGTTTGTGCATTTAAATGAAGGAGGAAAATAAAGATTTGAATATGATTAAGCTCAACTATTATAATTAAATACTTTGAAAGATTCTCATGGAAGACAATGGTTTGATCTTAGTGTATATTCATATATTGAAACTGAAATAAATGCAACCAAAATGTTTGAGAAATTAAAAGAGTTGTATGAAAGAAACAATGTGCAAAATAAAATATTATTGATTAAAAGCTGGTCAATATGAAATACAAAGACGAGGATACGAGTATTTTCAAAATAGAGTGAATCATTTGACAATGACAAATATTAAATTAGATGATGAGTTGAAAGTGTTGTTATTGTTGAGTTTTTTGCCTAATAATTGGGAAGTCCTTGTTGTGGAGTTGACCAATGCAGCTCAAAGTGGAAAGTTTAAAATGTAATAGTTAAAGAGAACATGTTGAATGAAAAAACTTGATGAAAAGAACCTGGCTTGATTGGTTCTTTCTCAAATTCAGAAGCACTAGTTACAGAATCATAAATGATAAGTCAATATAGACACTTCCATAGAAGCGACAACGCTGAAAGTCGTAGCATATCAAGAAGCAAGTCGATGATTAAAAAATAAGTTATATGCTATAATTGTGGCAAAACAGATCACATAAAAAGAAATTGCAGATTCTTTAAGAAAAATCAATAAAAAAAATAGATAAAGACAAAAAAAAAAAATGATAAAGATGCAATAGCAGTTGCATATGTTATTAATGTCTACATTGTTTGTAATGATAATTCCATAATCATTGCATATTAAGATTCATCTTGAATTATTGAATTGGGTGGCTCATATCATATTACTGCTAAGTGTGATTTCTTCTTATCTTACAATGTTGGTGATTTTGACATGGTAAAAATGGGAGATTAAAGAATATATAAAATTATCAGTATGATAGATGTTTTGGTTGAAATTGAGATTGGTTGCAAGCTTAAATTGAAGAATATTAGACATGTTCTTGATATTCTCAATTTGATTTCGGTGAAAGCATTAGATATTGAAGGTTATCCAACTTATAACTTTGGTGGTGGTATATGTAAAATCACTAAATTATCTATAATTGTTGCAAAGGAGAAAAGTTCTACTTTTCTCTATGTAGTACCCCAACAAATTATATATTAATTTTTATGTTGTCATTAATAAATAAAAAACAAAAATGATACAATTAAAATAATATTCCTCAAATTACAGTTTTAATTGTTAACCCAAACCCAAACCCCAATTTCTTGCTTCTGCAGCAGCTCTCAAATTCCTGCCTCAGCTTTCTTGCCTGCCTTAGTTTTATTGCTTTTGCTTTCTCTACTTTCTTGCAACTATTATTGTAAATGAAAATATAATTATAAGTTTGTAATTAATTGGAAAAAAAAATATAATTTTGATACATGACAAAAATACTATGTAATAAATTAAATAATGAAAAGTCAACTTCATTTGTCTTAGCCATTTTACACGTGATACAAAGCAAATAGATAAACTTTTGAGTTTGAAGCAGAAACTAAAAGATAAAATTTGTTGGATCCATGTACAAAACTAAGATCCAAAGCTGCAAATGAAAAAACTTTGTTAGCCCAACAAACCAGCTATGTTTTCTTTACACACAAATAGAAGTACAACAAAAAAACATAATCAGATAAAAACAAATAGCCTAAAATCGTGAATGCATCAATTGTGTAGAAAAACTCAAATTATGAGCAAGGAAGTGAAGCATCAAACATAAAGTGAAGCAACCAAACAATTTTAAAAGACGTTATAAATACATCTTCATTTGTTTTCAAAGGAAGGAAGAAATTAGGCTGATAAAAAAAACACATCTAAAGAAGAGAGTTTTATTTTTTTGAATAAAAAAAAAAAAAAAGAAGAAACGCAAATATAAAGTTTTTAAAAGATAAGATTCTGAAACAAAAATAGTTGAGCGTAGAAGGAGCAACAACTCAATTTCATCCTTAAAATCATATATATTTAGAAATAAAAAGAATAGAAAATGAGAGAAACAAAATCACCATCGTTTCCCGCTAATCACCATCAACCGTGCACTGCCTTCTTCTTCTTCTTTTCGGTATGTGCCACTTTCATGCTTGTTGTTATGTTTTCTATACTTGTTTCTATTTCATTTTTAAATAGGTTTACTTATTTATTGAGATTTGAATGGTTTACTTCTATTTTGAGATTATGCTGGTTTGCATTGAAATAATTCCTGGACAAAGTTGTTTATGTTGGTTTGTATTAAAAAATGTTGGGACTAAGTTGTTTTGAAATGATCCTCAGGCTACTTTGAAACTTAGCTGTTTGGAAGTATAGCAGGTTGGACTCATAGCTTCTAAATGCATGTGTGACTATGTAGTCCTGAAAAAGGTCCTGCAAGCATGCGTAGGCTTAGCCTATACTATTCAAAACAATTACTATTTGCTGAAATGATTTTGATTTATTAAATCATTTATTTATTTATTTTAAAAAATAAAACCAATAAAATATTATTTTAAAATACATTATATATATATTACGATAATTTAACCGCTTTAAAACTCGTTTTTTTAAAAAATAATTATACAAAAATTATTTTTAAAGGGGTTAATTGGATGTGATATTTTTTAATCTTTGAGTAGTTAAAACACAAGTTGTACAACTTGGAGATTTTAAAAGCTCAGTTTTATAATAAATAATAAAACTATTCTTACACGGGTTAACTAGATGGAACATCTTTTTAGTCCATGAGATTTTATAAGACTCAAGTTAAACAAGTTGATAGTCTTAAAACTCGCTTTTTTTTAAATAATTATTCAAATCAAACCAACTCTGTTTTTTGCCAAAAATATATATATATATATTTTTTTTTATTTAAAATGATTTTCTTAAAAAAAAAAAAAGAATCAACGCATCCGCATTTTCTAACCAAGAACTACGTAGCTTTGATTTCTCCATTGCACCAAGAGATACGTGGGAGCAAGATCACATTCTTGTCAAACATATTAATAAAATTTCATTTTTTTGTCCTTTATTTCTTAAACACACATTTATTCCAAAATCATATTTTTTTTAAAATAATAATAATAATTATTCATATTTAATAATAAGGAGAAATAAATATACTTAAGTTAGTATGAATTTTGCACAATTAATTATAGATAATCGTTGTTTTAACGGATGTCGTAGGGTACTAATACATTCCCTATGTATAATCGACTTCCGAACTCAATATTTGGTTTCTAAGACAATTTTTTTTTCTTTCTATTTTTAAGATTTTCCAATAATTTTCCTATTTTAAAATTAATTTTGATGGCGACTCTATTGAATTCGAGAAACACTCGAAATTTTAGGTTGTGACGCTCTATAGGATGCTTACGAAGTTATGCAAGAAGAAGTGAATGCAATTGAAGACGTATCTTTTGATTTATGGCATATGCGCATTGGTCACTTGAGTGAGAAATGAATCAATATACTTGCGAAAAAATGTTTCCTTCCTATGAAATGTATGTCTCTAAAAACTTGCACTCGTGGTTTTACTAGAAAACAACATAGAGTTTCTTTTCATAATATTGGTCCTCATATGAGGGCAAATATTATTGATTTAGTTGATACTGATATTTTTATGATGGATATTAAATCTCTTGATAGTGCATCATATTTTGTTACGTCTATTGACGACCACTCTAGAAAAGTGTGGGCATTTTCTTTGAAATCTAAATTCCAGATACTTAGAGTCTTCAAGCATTTTCAAACAAGTGTTGAAAGAGTAAAAAAGAAGAAAATTGAAATGTGTTCGATCAGATAACGAGGGTGAATACAAAAGTCCATTTAAAGAGTATTGCAAAGAACATGGTAACAGGCTTGAGAAAATAATTCCAAAGACACCTCAACATAATGGTATTGTAGAGAGAATAAATCATAGGATTAATGACATAATCAGATGTATGTTTTCTCATATAAAATCATTGAAATCCTTTTAGGGTAAAACAATGAAAGCTACAATAGATTTGATCAATCTTTCTCCTTCTATTCCACTTGATGGTGATATTTCAAATAGAGTGTGGACAAGGAAATATGTCTCTTACTATCATTTATGAGAGTTTGATGTTTTATTCACGTTCCAAGATATGAGAGGTCCAAGTTTGATTGTAAATCCAAACAATGTGTGTTTGTAGGTTATGGTGGTGAAGAATTTGGTTATAGATTGTGGAATCCAGTTAACAAGAAAATTATCAGAAGACGAGTTATGATATTTCTTGAAGACCAAACTCCATGTAGAAACTTTTGTTGATGAGGGAGATGTACAAGCAGATGACGAGAACGTAATTGATGATCATGTACCTCACCATGATGAGTAGGCTCTTGTTGAGCCTCTAGTTGAGTTTGAGTTGAGAATATCTACTAGAGAACATCAACCTTTTCAAATATACCTTTCACATAAGTATGTGACGATCACTGATAGTGGAGAGCCAAAGTACTACCAATAGGCTGTTACAAATGTTGATAAAGAAAAATGGTTGAAGGTCATGCAAGAATAGATGAATTCCTTGCATGAGAAACACACATTTGAGTTGATAAAGTTGCCTAAGGATAGAAAAACACTCAAGAACAAATGAGTATATAAAATAAAGGCAGAAGAGAATATTTTTCAACCAAGATACAAACCAAGATTGGTTGTGAAAGGTTTTAATTAGAGAAAAGTTATTGACTTTGAAGAAATTTTTTCACATGTGGTAAAGATATCCTCTATTCGAGTTGTGCTTTGATTAACAGCTAGTTTGAACCTAGAAGTTGAACAACTTGATGTGAAAATTGCATTCCTTCATTTTGATTTGGAGGAATCTATATAGAACAACTAGAGAGTTTCAAAGTCAGATGTAAAGAACAACTTGTGTGTAAATTAAAGAAAATCTTGCATGGGCTCAAGCAAGCATAATGATAATGGTACAAGAAATTTGATTTTTTTTATGGGGAAACATGGATACGGTAAAATTACTCTTGACCATTATGTGTTTATTAAGAAATTTTCTGATCGTGATTATATTATTCTCTTGTTATATGTGGATGACATGTTGATTGTTGATCATGACACTAAGAATATTCAATCTTTAAAGAAAGATTTGAACAAGTCTTTTGCAATGAAAGACTTGGGTCATGTAAAAAAAATTTGTGCATGAGAATTACTCGTGATAAGATGAATGATAAATTATGGTTGTCTCAACACAATTACATTGAGAATGTGTTAGAAATGTTTAACATGAGCAATTGCAAACTTGTTGGTACTTCACTTGCTACTCATTTCAAATTGAATTCTGATCAATGGCGTACAAGTGAGAAAGACTTTGAAAAGCGGATAAAGTTTCCTTATGCATCTACACTTGGTAGTTTGATGTATGTTATTGTATGCGCAAGGCCATAAAGGTGGTGAATACGTGTTGGATGGCTACATAGATTCTAGAAAATCTACTTCTAGTTATATGATGACGTTTGTAGGTGGAATTGTGTCTTGGCAATCAAGGTTACAAAAGTGTGTTGTTTTATCACTATTGAAGCTGAGTACATTTTAGCAACTGAAGCTTTCAAAGAACACTTGTGATTGAAGAAATTCCCACATGAGTTAGGTCTCAATCAAGACAAGTTTGTGTTATTATGCAACAGTCAGAGTAGGATCCATCTCGACAAAAATCCAACTTTGTATGCTAAATTGAAACATATTGAGGTGCGGTATCATTGGATACGCAATGCACTAGAAATAAAGTCATTTTCAATTGAAAAAATTCATACCAATGAGAATGGTTCAGATACGATGACGAAGGACTTGCATGTGTCAAAAACGATATGTTGTAGAAAGAAGATTGACATAATTGAACAATACCTTCTCATTTGAGTGTGAGGGAAGATTTGTTCGAAGTGGTCACTATTCAAGTGAAACCTACCAATTTTACAATTATTATTATTATTATTATTATTATTAAAGAAATAAAAAAATAAAAAAAAGAAAGAGAACTAGGTGATTTATTAAGCTTGACCTATGTAAAAGAAAAAAAAGAAATTTTAAAATAGTTATGTCTGATTTTTTTCTAACAATATTTGGTTTTGAATACTCCTTGTATTTCTTTGACTTTATTTTTCTATATAATTTTTCCATTAAACAAAGGAATAAACAAATATTCACTATATATTGGAGGGAACAAAAACAATATTAATTAATCCTAAAATAATTTTTCTTGTGTGCAAACAATGGATGGATTCGTATCATTTGCAGCCAACATAATTGCTTAATTAACAAATACAAACTTTTTTAACCTTTAATTAGTTAAAACCTTTTTGATTAATTTATTGATAGGATTCTTGTCTCTTAATAATGGCAATGGCCACTTCCACAAGCCAATAGATTCTCTAAAAAATAATTACCATAAAATTAAATCAAACTCTTTAACACCTCCTAGTTTTCTATATAAACAAGAAGTAAAATTGTTATATTGCAAGATACAAATAACAAAAGAAAGAAAGAAAAAAAAGAGAGAGAGAGAAATATGGGTTTCAGTGATAAACAAGAAGCTTTAGTGAATAGCTCATGGGAATCCTTCAAACAAAACATTCCTCAGTATAGTGTTTTGTTCTATACTTTGTAAGTTTTTTCAGAAAGTATATTTTGTTTTGTGTTGTTTATTAAAATTATTTTTTTTTTAAAAAAAGGGGGTAGTTTAACAATAATAATTTTGGTTGTTTTAATTAAATTAAAAATAGTATATTGGAGAAAGCACCTGCAGTAAAGGACCTCTTCTCTTTTCTAAAAGACACTGCTGGAGTACAAGATAGTCCAAAACTCCATGCTCATGCTGAAAAAGTTTTTGGATTGGTGAGTACAATCCACTATTAATCAATTTTTAATTTTGTTTTATTCTTTATTCAATGTCAACTCAATGTCGATGCTACTCTTAGAAATAATAACAATATTTGGGAGATTGAAAAACAATAAAATATACATTTAGTAAGTTTTATTTTATCTTTACTAGTTAGAATGATGGTTTGATAATATATAACCACATAGTAGTATTAGAAATAAGACCATATATTATTAGTATTTTTCTGTAACATGAATTTCCAATCATTAAACATTAAAACATTTTTGAATTGTATAGGTGCGGGATTCAGCTGTTCAGCTTCATGCAAAAGGAGAAGTAGTTTTGGGAGATACTACATTGAGTGTTATCCACGTCCAGAAAGGAGTTATTGATCCTCATTTTGTGGTACCATAATATAACACAATCAATTTTTTTTTTTTATTATACCTAAATATGAAAATCAATATTTTTGAATAATAAATATTTTATGTGTTAAACCACACACAAAAAATAACATATTTTTTTTTAAAAGGTGGTTAAAGAAGCATTGCTGAAAACAATAAAGGAAGTAACTGGAGACAAATGGAGCGAGGAATTGAATACTGCATGGGAAGTGGCGTATGATGAATTGGCAACCGCTATTAAGAAAGCAATGAATTGAAAATATTATTTGTTATAAATAAATTCAATGAATAAAGTTAATATCACTATATCTTGTTAAACAAGTTTCTACAATAAATGTTATATGAAATAATTAGTTAATATGATTTGTGTTATTTTTTACTGAAGCTAATATTATTTGTGGTCACACTACTAACTCTAGGTAAAAAAAATCACACCTGACATTGTATGAATGAAAACAATGATTATGATAACTAATTGAGCATCCTGGCTAGCTAGCTGATTTCCATTCATATAAATCATGTAAAAAATAATATCAAATCCTATAGTCTTTTATAAACAAACCATTATCAAAATTCTATAAAGAAATAACTAAAACAACTTCACAACAAATAGTTAGTTATATATTCTGTTGGGCAGAGAAGAGTTAGTTAGTTATATTTCAGTATAACTAACAAAGTTGAAGACCATTATATAGTTAGTTATTTTTGAAGCTCTAATTTCACATCACATTATCAAGTCATAATCTACAAAAATTGAGTGTTAAATTGTTGAGATCAACCACCATGCGTAACAACCAACCGTGGCGGTCCGGCCATCGACGACCACCCAGTTATCGTTGTCGCCGTCGTTTTCCTCCTCGGCTACAACAACAATCACGAAACAATCGACCAACACCACCCTTTGTTCGTAATTTTCGTACTCCTCCACTACAACAACGATCATCAAACAACTCTCCATCATCTTCTTCGGTGCAACAATCGCCACCGCGCCCTCGTCCGATGGTAGAAAGGCAGTTAAGAATACCTACTTGGCCGGAAGAAGAGGTTAATGTTATATTAATTATAGATTTGCCACCACAAACACAATCTTCTCAAAACTCTCCTATGCAAGAACTAGATATAATATTGGACGTAATAATACCTACGTCGCCGCCACAATCTCCTATGCCATCACAAGAATCACAATCGTCTTCTCATGATACAATATTAAACATAAGGATCTACTATGATTAATTAAAAATAATTGTATGTACTTTACTTAGAATCAAGAATTTGCATTGTATACATTTTTAAAGAATGTAATGAAGAGTATTGATATTGATAGTTTGTTGAATAAAAAGGAGGTCTCTCTTGTATATATCTTCATGTTATAATAATTTGGTAGAATTCTTGAATATGTTCTTTGGAATATTTCTTGTGGGTGATGTAGAATTATATATTGGAATTTTTTTTAGAAGTAATAGTTGTACACACCACCTATTTGACACCTTATCATTGATGGTGCCTTTGGCCTGAACGGAGTTCCGGCGACTCTATCGTGGTCGGTCTCCTCTCCCCGCCATTATATATTATATATGTAATGCACAAGAAAGTATTTGTTGGAACAAAGATTTAGAAATATCTTTTAGCTATACACACAAGAATGATAAAAAGTAGAATAAGAAAGAATTAAATAATATTTATTTTCAAAATAATTAAATAATGTATATATTATTTGTTTGAGTACTCAAATAATATTTATTTGTGGTTGTCACTGTCTAAGTATTTTTCTTGTACGCTATATAACTAAAAAAGTATTTTATATTGAAATCTCACCTGCCAAAATAATGAAATATTGCATTTTGGTTTCCTTTATTTGTTTGTTCGAATTTTATTTAAGACCAATTTTTTGTATGAATGGTCATTTTTCTGACATGGGTTGAAATTCCAGCAACTTCTTAATTACCCTTCACAACCTCTAGATTAAACTCCACAATCACTTATTTATCCTCATCAATAACCCCATAATCAAATATTATAATCTATACAATAAAATGTTGCAACATTATTCAGACTCTTCAAAGCTTTCTTATTTAACTATTGATTTTTCGATAATGATAACATCATTATCTTGCATTAAGCGAGATTTATTTTATACAAACATGTATCTACTCACATCTCGATTAAGATTAACTTTTGTGAATAATTAGATATGTCTAAAATTCAACCAATCATGTAATTAATTTTAGATTTAATAAAATATTAAATTTTATCATCATTTTTGTTTAATTAAATAGCTAATTCGATAAATTCTAAATTGGTTATTGAGATAGAGATTATAATAATGAGGATAATCAAGTCCTGAAGTCTATCTTGATCAGTTTACAGGTGCGTGACCATCAGAATAATCAATTTAATCGTTACGATACTACCTCTTCTTTTTTACTAAATCATCAACTTGGTTAACTAAATCAATAATATTATAGTAGAAACCAAAAATCAATTATTGAAAGCGACGTTACAAGCTTCAATAATATTAGTACATGATCAATTAAGCAACGAGGAAGCACTGCGATAAAAATTCACAAAGGTTTTCTCATTGCTGATAACATTTATTACAAGAAAACATTTATTTTGTGACCTGTTTAAAAAATATTGTGATTAAATTTTTTTTCATAAATTACTAATTGAAAAAGTTCTTACAAATATTAAAATTTAAATTGATTGTTATATGTGGTTGAAAAAACTTTTACAAATCAAAAATATTATTTTTTTCTTTTGCTGATTTTAACCTTTGTGGCGGCAAAAAACAGTTATAATTACAAAATATGAGAGATAATTTTTTTTTAATTTGTGGCTATCAATATTTTCATAATCGACTTGTGACAGCATACACCGTCATAAAATCACAACGTTGGAGCATAGTGAAGACTTTGGCCGCCACAAAATTATCCTGTTCCAGTTTCTAAGAGTAACAACCGCCACAAAGAAAGTCTTTTTATGACCGTCTAAGCTGCCACAAAGGCAGCTTTTCTGACTACATATGCCGCCACAAAATCATTTATACCGTTGGGGCTTTTGAGTGCTTCGGCCGCTAGAAAGGCTCAGTGTTCTAATATAAATATCAATTTTCCTATATTTTTTATTTCTATCTTCTTTCTAAATTTTTTTTCTCTTCTCTCTAAATTTTCTCTCCACCTTTCTCTCTACATATAATTTTTTCTCCGATTTTTCTCTCTACCTTCTCTCTTGAATTTCGGTAAGTTTTTATTTTATATTTTTTTTAATATTATTTCTTATTTAAAGTTATTTATTTAATAAATCTAATTTAACTTTTATTTTGACAATAGGGGTATTGTTTTTATTGCAAATAGTTGTTAATTGTTTATAAACTTCAAGTCAGACGTTATACGGCATCAAATTAATATGTAATGTATTTTAAATTTAGATTAGTAATTTATATAATTATTATTTTAAAAAATAATATGGTTATAAATTATTTTTAGACTTAATATTTTATTTTAGTTTGTCGAATATATTATTTTTTAAATTGGTTATAATATTATTTTTAAACTTTAATCTTATTAAGATTTATTTT
>JBBPBT010000498.1:3304958-3315634 GCA_037974875.1 Cicer bijugum
AAATCAAAATTATAATTTAAATTTTCTTAATTTTTAAGCTATATTTGAAATTCGCCAACTTTATAAATTTTGATAAAATAACTAGTGAAATATCTCATTTTAAAAATTCTTAAAATTTATTAAAATTGCTCTAAAAAATTGCATTACCTCAAAAAATTCTATCACATTCTAAAATTTTGTCTCTTGAAAGATAAATTTTTCACCTTAAATTTGTTCTCATTGAAAAAGAAAGTAATAATTTCAATTTTTGTAACCATGTGTCGTGGTACATTTTGGAGAATATAAATGTTATAATATATATATGATACTACAACTAGACTAAAAACCAAATTATCCTAAAAAGAAAAACTTGTGATTGAAAACTATTAGGTGGTTTTGTTTTGGTCCAAAATTTATTGGGTGATTTGGAATTAATTGCAAATTGCAAATTGCAATAGCGTAAACAGTAAAATATGAAGAATGGTCCCATTTGGGGTATTTTGATCCAACTCTGTTTCGCTTTAAATAACAAAAACAAAACAAAACAGTGTTCAATTCAGTGTCTGTATCTGCAATATATACGTCCCAAACCTTGTGACATGTTTTTGACGCTTCTATCAGTTTGTTTATTGAGTTAACAGTTAAAGTGACGCTGTCAATGAGTTTTGGTTTCAGTATTACAGTTCATATTTTAAATTCCAATTTTCATTATTTTTTTATATAAATTTTGTATTTAAAATTTAAATTATTTAATTTTAGTCGAACAATTTTTGATATATCTTTAGTGTATTACTGTCGTAACGAGCCAACCACTGTAAATGTCGATCTCAAAAGTTGGAAGTCTAAATTTTTTTTATTATCCAGAAATTTAATTTAAATTTTTTGAAATACAAATGTGGTACAGATAATTTAAGATTCGAGTTTTTCTATTCCGAAAACTCAAAATTTTAGTTAATTTAGATTTCTGGAATATTCTAGTGAACATAGTGGAGCGATTATGTTGTATTTGAGAGAAAGAAGAAGCTAGAACCATTCGAAAATATCAGAAAGCGGAGAAGAAGAAGGTAGATATTAAAACCAAAACCTTAATACCTTAGTCTTTATTTAAAAAATATGGGTTGGGTTTTTAATTGGATTGGATTCATTAATAGGTTAATTTTAGTGTTTTAATTTAATTGAGTTAATTAAAAATGTTAAAAAAATTTATCGGGAAAAAATAAAAATTTAACTCGATAGATTAACCCACTCCACAATCGTCATATTTTTTCAGTTGATTAAACAGATATATCGATTTAAGTAGTTGAGTTAAAATCTTCAAAATAACTTAAAAAAAAATAAATTAGCTTACCTATTCGACCAATATTACGATCCTTAGTCACTCGTATGAGTTTCTACGGATTAAAATATTAATGAGCTAATCTATATGCATATACTAAATAGAACACACACAAAATGAAGCTATTGTCAAAAACAAATTAGTAGAATAAATTTTTGCTAGAAAAATGAGAGAGATAAATATATCCTTCCCTATTTTGCAAGAGAATGAACATTATGTACTATTAGCGTAAAATTATTTTACACTAACAATTAATCACAATTTATAAACATCTTAAATAAAAACTTAAAAAAGAAAATTACATAATTATTTTATATTGTAGAAAATTGTGATTGGGTGCAAATGTAAAATAATTTTACATCGACAATGCATTATTTTTTTCTCACCTTACAAAGTAAAAGAAGCTCCACCAACACGGAGGGAACAAAATAAAAAATGAGGCTTCATAGCAATATAGTAGTTGATGGAGAAATGAAGTTATTCCTCATCTTTCTGTCACAATGAGTGAGTTAGGTTAACAAGAAGACAAAATGAAGGAAAAAATGATTGGTTGTTGTTATTAGAATCTAAAGAGATAAAAATTAAAACCCTTAGTTAATTTTGAAGATAATTCATGTAGTTCATAAAGAAAAACAAATATTATTGTACAAGTCAATTTTGTTAAAGATGACTTTGATTCAATATAAAAACATAATATGATATTAGGAGTATATCATTTCGGTTCAACTATCATTTACATCCATGTATCAGTATCAAGCCAATAGTTTTGGGTGTCAGGGTCACAAGAGTTTATATTGAAATAATTTTTTCATTTTACAAGTTGGTTTTGGAAAGATGATTTAGTCTTAATACAAAAACTTAAACTTTATAGTGTGACACAATTGACAAATAATTGGGTCTTTTAAGTTTATAATTAAGATTTCGATCTTCGATCTTGTATATGAAATAAAACTTGTTAGGAGAGGTCAATCTCTTAAATGTTTTGTACCTTCAAAGATTAGGCCTTATTTACTTTGTAAAATTATGGTGTGTTTTCGTTTTCTAAAATGTGTGTTCATTTTATCTTGATGACAAACTTTTGAAATGAAACATTATTATGGAGAGAAGATGAAGCAATAGTTAATGAAAATACATTTTCACAAATAATGAAAACAACTTTCCAAAATATTCAATCTTTTTATTAACGTAAACAATGTGAATGCAAGTTTTTCTATGATAAACTTAGTGTTTTGATGTACGTCAAAAGTATGTTTTAGTAAGATGGTTTGTATGTCTATGTTGATTCTTCAATTCTCGATATTCATAAATATTCTAAAATTAGAAAAACCTTTTCATAGGTTCGTTTTACCATGTTCAAAACCCATACAATTCTTTAAAAACATTTTCAAGAACATATGTTTTTGACAAATTAATTGACTCATTTATTATGTCAAACAAACCTCTTGGAAGTTAATAAATTAACTTATACAGATCAAGAATCGATTCATTTAGTACAAGAGTAAAATCCTTGGGTTTTGGAAAAATTATAAACCGATCCATACACATATGAATCAATTTCGGCAATTACAAATCATTTATTTTATTGCATTGTATTGTCTTTTCATAACTATATCGTGTCTCTTGCAATGACTTGTTCATAAGAATTGCACTCAATCTTCATCAAACATTCACTAAGAATTGCATCAAGATTTATAAAAAAATCCAATTCTTTTTTTCTTGTTAGAACGAATTTCTTGAGATATAAACAACACATGTGATGTATGATTTGCAAGGTCATTTTAAATTAGGATGTCATATTCTAATCTTAAAAATTCGATACTAAGTAAAAAGAAAATAAAATTTTAATAGTTAAATTAAATTAAAATAAATTTTAATCGGTATAA
The DNA here is from genome assembly GCA_037974875.1 of Cicer bijugum. Classification (NCBI taxonomy): domain Eukaryota; kingdom Viridiplantae; phylum Streptophyta; class Magnoliopsida; order Fabales; family Fabaceae; genus Cicer; species Cicer bijugum. The sequence goes on from JBBPBT010000498.1 coordinate 3,308,157, forward strand.
AAAATTATCAACTTTTAAATTTTTAAATTTTTAATTTTTTTTAATTCACTTTTAGCCGCTATTTTAAGAAGTATATAAAAAAGTATTTGTACAATCAAAATAGAAAGTAAAAATGAATAAAAGAAATCGAAGGACTAAACTTATAAGATGTTAATTCTATAGGGATTAAAAATCCATTTAACAACAACAAAATTGAGGCGTTTTCTAATTGGAGGTCATATGCTAATTGGCTACTTGCATAAAGTAATAGTTGGCCATGATGATTTTTTGGGGTGATTTTTCTATAGGTGAATGATTTGGTGTAATCAGTTACACCAAGTAAGGCTAAAGAAAAAGTTCTTATTAGATATAGAATTACAGCAAATACTCTATGGTCTTTCTATCTTAAAAGTTTGTTGGAGTTTTTTCGTCTTAAAGATAGATATTCAAATTGTACATGGAGGATTTTTAAGAACTATGCTTTTTATAAATGATTGTTGTACAAACTTTAAAAACAATAGTTGATGAATCTTATAAATGTTCATGTTTATAATAAAGGAATCATATACATAGCAATTATGAAGAGAAGAACTGATATAAATATTTGTTTGATTTTATTTTTCTTTATGTGTTTAATTCTATGTGATTGTGCCAATTAAATTTGATATTAATATTTCGAGGTGCTTCAATTTATTTTATGTCTTCATCCGTAAACTTATATTTGGAATTTTTTTATTGAACCAATTCGAGATATTGAATGAATTGTGTAAATCTATTTTAAAAAATGTTCAATTATCTTGAATGGTCTTAAAATTAAACATTTCTATTAATTAAGTTTTTCAATCTATATATATCATCCATTTTGATTTACGAATTAATTTTTTACATTGGTTGATTTAATTAGCTGTGAATCAATCAATCAAGATCTTCTTATTTTGAGTGACCAAATTTTAAACAGGTAATTGCAATTACTTTATGTTTTTTCTACACAATTTTTTTCATACAAATAACTTTGCTCAAAACACTTTTACAAAACATCCGTGGCGGGGGTTTTTGAGTTTAATATTCTTTTTGAGTTTTATATACCAAAATGTCACACTCCCAAAAATATATACTAAATTGTCCTCTTTTTTTCCCCAGTTGTTGATCGCAAACTTGGGGTGCGGCCTCCTGATGCATTTTTTTTTGAACGTTTTCACATGGTCGCATCCTGGGCATGCGACCTCCTACTAACCATGTGAAAACGGGAATGAAAAATGGGAATCAAAAAAATTTGAAAAATGGGAATGAAATTTTTTTTTTTATTCCCATTTTTCATTCCTGTTTTCACATGGTTAGTAGGAGGTCGCATCCTGACCATGTGAAAACGTTAAAAAAAAAATGCATCAGAAGGTCGCACCCCCAGGTTGCGACCAGCTGGGGAAAAAAAGAGGACAATTTGGTATATATTTTTGGGAGTGTGGCATTTTGGTATATGAAACTAAAAAAAGGATATTAAAGTGAAAAACCCCCGTTGCGGGTCATCTAGTGTAATAAACAATTGTTTACTTTAAAAGGTTTTTATCTCATTATTATCAAATAAAATTGAAAATAATTTTATAAAATAATAATAATAAATGTTTTCACAAGCTAATTGAGTTCTTAGTCTTTAACTTTCAATTGTAAGATACTCTAAACTAGAAAAATAACTATTTTAGTAAATAAATCCAAATTTTTAAATAAATTAAAACCAAGTATTCAACTTACGGAATCTACAACGGATTCCTTCCCTTGTTTAATACCAAACTAAATATTCACTTTTATCCTACTTAATAAATGGTGTTCAAATAAATGATTGTTGTTAAAATGCAACAATGTAAAATTATTTATAGGTCTCATTTAGTAATAATTTTGGAGGCACTATGTTATAAGAATTAAATGTTCATTATGTGTTAATAATTAAAAATTATAAAGAAATAATTTGTATTGATTTGTTAAACAGTACTCAAACAAGGGAAACTTCGTTGTAGATGGACATATTATTATTATTATTTGATATAATTTCTTTTATGGGTTATCCAATGATGTATTCGTGTGAGGGTTCATGTATGGATTTCTCTTGTGATGCCATTGTCAAAAAAATAATTCATCATCTGTAACACTGGCACCCTGGCATTTCCTAATCTACAAACTATTACCCAAAGAAGCAAGTATAAGTTTATCTATATTTTTATTAATTTTTTTTACCATGTATGAATTTATTTTTACTTAGTTTGGCCAATACAATTCAGTGCATATAAAAAGAGCTAAGACAATTCAAATTCACTCAGTAACTACTGCACCTCAATTTGACAACTCATAAATAAGAATTTGACACTTTGATGGTACGTATTTAAAAAATTCATAAAAGTGAATGTGGTTTTATTTCAAAAAGAATATACTACCAAAAAAAATTGATATTTTAACTATTAATAATTTATTTTGAATGCATATGTAATATGAACTATATAATTGCCTTAAAATATCAACTATAAAATTAATATATACTATATATAATATTATTTATTAATTTATCAACAATTAATTTTAAGAAACTGTTACAATACATTTGCAAATTGAAGAGTTTTAATAAATTTATTTTATAAGTTAATAAATTAACGATTAATTTTGTAAATTAAATATTTATTTCTTGAATTTTTTTTATTTTATATAAAATTATTTCATAAAAAATAATATTATTTAATTATTTATAACTATTATACTAATTTTTTATATTTTATCATACAAATATTTAATATTATTAATAATAAAAATTCAGAAAAAATTATATTATATTTTATTGACATTTCTAATAAACAACATTTAATTATTAATTTAAATATCAATTGTATCATTTAAATATTTAGTATCATAGAAATTCTATGAATATTACAGATTTTACTATTTAAATTACTTATTTTTTGTTTTACCCTTACAATAATTTGTTCATTGTAGAGAAGCTGTTGATCTCTAAAAAAAAGTTTAATTTGTTTTAACATTAAAATATATCCCAAGAAGAGAAGGATGAAGTCCCTGAAATACCCCTTGTAGAAGAAATAGGGTCAAAGTGGTCCATGTGAATGGTCAATGAATTGAACTCGAGTTTGCAAGTACAGGATATTTTTGTAATTGGCAATAAATAACTGAACAAGAATCGTGCAAAAACAACAGCATCAGGTCTCAGCCACCGGCGTCTAAGCATAGTCTATACCTCACTTCTAGATTAACGTTTTCTCTTTTTTAACAGCACTTCTAGAATAACGTTAGCTTCTCAGTTATATATCCAAAATTTTAATTATTTTTTAATCCTTAAAACATTTGTTAAACAAAATAAAATAAAATAATTTGAGAAGAAAATATCAAATTTTATAATTTAAAATTTTAATTACAGAATTTCTTCATTTAGATTTTTAATAAGTGTTTTAATTTATTTTACTCCAAATGAAAGTAACTTATAAATATTTTAAATTATTATCTACATCCCAGATTAAATGTTATATTTTAATTTAGCATGATTATTAAGAAAATAATTAATTACATTATTTAAATTTTGAAGTTAGTATCATTTACTAAAACATTTGTATTAATTATAATTAGTGTATAGTTAAGTAAAATAAAATTTAATAAATAATAGTATGGTAATAAAAAATTATAAATGTTTCAATGGTATTATAAAGTAACAATTATTTTGTGATAGGAAAAATGTAAACGAGACACTTTCTATGATACAGATGAGTCATATAATGAATTTGAAGCAGATTACTTAATTAGGAAAAGAAACATTTTTGGATTAAATGACAGCTTAAAATATACTTTTGGGTTGGAAATTGGAATTCAATCCCAAGAATTGTCCTTAAAAAGAATTTTGCCATATGTTGGTGCATGTATGTTTTCACGATATGATCTTCAAAATTAAGGTGAATCATTATAATTTTTTAAAATTAAAGAATATATTTTTAATAAAAGCACGAATATTTACTATATTTTTTTATCAATTATGTGAAACACAACAACATGCACTTTAGCTCTAATATAAAATTAACATTTAATGTTATATGAATAATAATCTCAGAAGAGATTCATCTCAAGCCTCGACACTTACCCACCCAATTTCTATGAAAGAATCAAAGAAATGCTAATTTTAAATAAAACAGCATATATCAACAATTTAGTACTAAGTTGTAAGGGTGTGACAGATTATTCTATTAAATTTGTAAAGTGACAAAATAGTACTTAAAATTAAAATATATTACTCGTTTAATCTTTCAAACAAAATTATGTCTTTATATAACACAAGAATATTCATGGCAATAAGTTTCCATTAATTTGGATTCATGTCAGTAAATTACCATTTCACAAGTTTGAAGGAATAAACATGGAGAAAAATTTGTCGATTGACCCTTTGGAGCATAAAATAACCCCCATAAATTTCAATAGAATTAACCACTATGAAACTAATCTTCATTTAAGGTTTTAAATTGCAACGTAAAATTCTATCAATCCCCAAAAAATGTCATGTGAAGGTGGAACTTCAATACCCTCCCCAACAAGCTCGTTTTTCTTAATCAACTCATCGGTGTGTCTGGATCTAATGTTTAACTAGAAGCTAAAAATGAATTGTAAAGATAAAAACTACAAATTTTATTTGAAAATTAAAATTAATTCTCGAATCAAAACAAATTTTTGCAAAAAACTATCAAAAATCATTCTATGAACAACATAAACTAATAAAATCGTATACTAGATTCAATAAATAATTTTTTAATATAATTTATTTAGTCTTTTAAAAAAAATCTCCATAAATAGAACAAAACATAAGCTTAATTAAGAGAGACACACTTATTTAATAAAATAAAACAATACACTTTGCGCGTTCAAAACTTATTAATACAATTAAAAACTCACATTTCCTTCTTTATTTTGACAGGGAAAGGCTTACTACATTTCTAGAACAGAAAAATAATAAAGAGAATTACATTTTTTTTTATCTCTCCCGTTTCTGTCTCACACACGGTTATAACAATAAATGAAAAATAAAATAAAAAATTGTTCACAACTTCCCATAATCTAATTGTTGTGATTTAAATAATAATAATAATAATAATTGCAGAAAAAATTAAATAAACAACAACGTTACGTCAGCCTATGCCCAATTGGATCTATACACACACAGTACAGAACAGAGAGCCTAGCTTGCCTCATCTCAGAAATTTGAGATCTCAAATCAAACACACTTCCTCAATCCCAAAATCATAACATCAAACCACAAACACAAATTGAAATAAAATCCTAAAAATTTCATAAATTTAATTCCCATCAAAGAAAAAAAAAAGGAGAAAGTTGTTGGCTAAAAACTAAACTAAATTTTTCATTCAAATTCTCAGTTCTAAACATAATTAATCTCTTGAATTTCCAGATACCCAGAAAAATTAACATCAAGAAAGGCCACAAACATGACCCATTAAAAAACAAAAAATCAAAATTGAAAACTTCTAGCTAATAAAATTAAAAAAAAAAAATATTTTTATGTACATGTATATATCTCATATGAAAAAAGCTTCATAAGAGAAATCACCACAAAAGGGATCTAAAGCAAGAGAATCACCAAAAAAAGAGACAACTTTTGAAGCTTTTTGTTTGTCCCAAATAAACCCTTTTGTTGCTTTTTTCATGAATCACTGTAATCACGCCAACAAATTAACATTGTAACACAACGCCTCATGATGTAAAAACGTGCCCTTTGTTCTTTGACAAGCCTAGCACATTTCCTAGCAAAAGCACACTTTCTTTGTGAAGTTGAATTACTTTTGATGAAAGGTGTTGTTGAAGATTTGCTTCTAGTTGACCCTTCTTTCTTTGATAGCTTCCACTTCTCATCAAAGTACAAAGGTGGTTGAGGTTGAGGTTGTGGTTGATTTTGAGTTTGTGCACTTTCCATAGAAGAAGAATAAGCCATAGAAAAAAAGAAGAAAATTTGATTTGTATTTTTGAGAGAGAGAAAGAAAAACTGTGGGCAGTGAAATTAGTGAGAAAGTGAATAAGTGAGGAAGAAAAGAAGGGTGAGATGGTATTTATAAGGGATTAGATTGGAAGAAGAAAAATAAATAAATAAATAAAATGGTAACATATTGGTGTGTCATGTGTGTGGCAGTGTGTGTCACCTGGTTCTTCCTTTGCCTTGAGAGGCCCACCGTTTTTATTTTAGACTTAATTACAATCTCTTTATTGATTTTTACTTGTAAATATAACTGTTTTTCATTTTTAAATTTCTCATTTTTAAATTATCTTCAAGTTTTTTATGTAAAAATAATAATGTTGTATATGCTGTTATAATATAAAACCGTATAGGTATTTGTTTATTATTAAGCTATAAAAATACTAATTTTTAAAGTTAAAAATAAAGTTAGTAAGAATTTTTTTATAATATTATAAGTGTTGATTATTTGATGTTTTTAAATTATAAAATATATTATATTATTATATTTTTTTCAAAAATTTGAAAGAGAGGTCAAATTTGATAAACTTTAAAATAAAAATGCTAATTATATATATAAAAGAAAATAAAAAATTATAATTATAATTAAACATTAACATATTTATTTTGATAGAATAAATTTATGACGAAAGGATTATACCTTAATTTAAGGCTATTGAATTTATTAATACTAGTAAAACAACTTACATTAATTTTTCTTTTTTGATGTCAGAAATCTAAAATTAAAAGATAGTCCATCGATCCAAAAGGAGAAAAAAATATTTACATATGTCTTTCTTCTATAATATTAACGGGAATTAAATTTATAATATAATATCTGTTAGTTTATCATTAAACTAAATTATTGAACTTCTTACATTTATTTTATGAAACAACCAAAAAAAAAATTATATATTATATTATGTTATGGAATAATTAATGTGGGCTAAACAAAACTATTATTTTAGTGAGGTGGGTTCCCAATGCACACGTCACTGATGAAAGGGAGAGACGAGAATTGAATGCAGCAAAATCTTACACTGATATTTTGTTCATTTTGGTGGGGAAAAGTCACCCAAAAATTATTATTGGTGGGGAAATGAGTTGAATTATTCATGCTGCATAAGTAATTTTTTGACTGAATGGTGTAATTTTTTGACTGAAAGGAGTATCGTTTTCAGCATATTTACATATATTAAAATATTAATAAAATTGGTCATTTTTAATAAAATTATTTATCTTTCATCTATAACACTCTTAATTATTTATTCATATAATTCTACTTATTTATTTATTTATAATAAATAATTAAAGATAATTTTGACAAAACAATAAAAAATAGTTTTATTCAAAACTTTGAAAATTACAAATAAAAATAAACAATTTTTTTAAAAGGCAAAACATTAAACCAAAGAGTCCTACGAAGCACCAAAATATTTATTTAATCTAATAAGTATTATTTTAATTTTTTTTATTTTTAACGATATTAATATATTTTAAATAGATT
>JBBPBT010000498.1:3324525-3338994 GCA_037974875.1 Cicer bijugum
GTGTGTGTAATATATATTTTTAAAATAATTAAATTATATATATTTTTTGTGCATCTAAATCATTTTTATTTAAGATTACAATTATTGTTATTGCAAATAATTTGCTTAACTTTATAAAAACGGAGAAGAGAATATTTTTCAAGTAATAACAGAGATATTAATAACGAACTTACAATGATTTCTTGTAAGATTGTATTATGTGTTTTCAGGTTATAAAATACCACATTATTAAGGATATTACCTTATATTATTATTATTATTATTAGGAAGTATAATAATAAAACGGTGAGAAGATTAAATTTGAACTATATTAGTTATAATTAAAAATGATTTAAATCACATATGATAATTTAAATGATTTGAATCTGTGATGAATATTTGAATCCTCGTAAACAGCATGAAACTGATAGATAGGTTTGAAATGATTTTGCAGAAAATGTGAGGGTGTTGTCCAATAAAAAAAAAAGGCGAAAATAGTCAGCAGTTTTTACCTAATCTTGGAAGCACGCAACTCAAGTCTCAAAGCCTTACAAAGGGTTGTTCATTTTCTTACACTCAACTTGCAACCTACCTTAATTAGCTTCTCTCTATATTCATTCGTACACCACTCACACGCAAAACTAACTCTCTTCAATCTAACCACACACTACCTCTAGCTTCTTTAGGACCCGTTTCAGAACAACGTCACTTTCTGGATTTTTAGTTTTTTAAATTTATTTCAATAAACTACAATTGAGTTTATTTTTTTATATTTAAATTTAAATTAATTTTTTTAAATGTATTCTATAATTTTTATTTAAACTAATATGTCATCATCATGAGATATAAATATTATTCCAACAATTATTGGTTGCTATCTTGAGTTACCATTACCAACCATCCACTTCCATCATTACTGATCTTTATCTCCAACCATAATCAACACTATTAGTCATCAATTTCGAACAATTATCAACACCACTAACTACATTCTATAAATTGTCATCACCAGTGACCACTTATCTCCTAACCACCACCAGCCACCTCCAACAATCATATTCGATCACTTCTATCATCACCACCTATTTCTGACCATCATCTTCGATCATTTTCATCATCATTATCCACGACCATCACCACCAACGACCCCTCATCTAGCAACTACCACATCATCTCTCACCATCGACCGCCCCATCTCCTACCACCACCCACCATTAAAATCATTATTGATCACACTCTAACCAATATTTCCAACCATCAACTATCTATTTGATTCATAAATATAGTCTTTATATATGCTCTTTTATGATAGAAATCAACACAACTAATAACCATGTTTTTGAAAAATGTGTACTCTTTAAAATGATAGTTATAATTAGATAGAAAAAAAATAGTATTTTATGACTAAAATTGTATCTTTCTTAAATTTCTATTTGAATACTGAAAATTAATTTAATTATCATACAAAATCAACTCAAAAATTACATTATCATAAAACATATAAATAATTCTTGAAAAATGAGTACTCTTTAAAATGATACCGACAATTAAATAATGAAAATTAACTTAATTATCATATAATATCGTCTTGCAAAATATACTATGATAAAACATATAAATAACCGGCAATCAAGTGATTTAATAATGAATGATATGATAAATCTAAGAGACTATAATGTCATTATTTGAGTTAATCTAATTCAATTAAAAATACAAGTTAATAAGATAGAAAAGAAAATAAATTTCTAATTTATAAACATACTTTTAGGTTTATATCACTTTCAATATTCTAAAAAAAGGCATGATCTTATGGATGTGACCGTACATAGGACTAGGGATCCATACAAAATGTGCCTCATTGGTGGGGACTTTCTATTTTCTTCTTCTATCAAGCAAAGTGTGTGTGACCCTACATTGACATATCAAGAGATGTGTTAGTATAGGAAGCGTGATGAGCTAGTAGCACCATTGTGGGCTTTAATTAAGCTATATGGTCATGTGTATCATATGCATGTGCAACAAAAACAATTGTAGCGACGTATCAGTTTTTGTTGATTCATGAGTTTTGTTCATCAATCATCATGGTCATGCCTAGCCAAAATTAAAGGGTTTCCACGTTCTTGATGGGAAATATCACTGCAAGACTTGTCTAATTTCTCATCAACAATATTTGTAGACCACTTTTTTTAAATTCATCTAAAATTCTGACAATGATAGAAAATTAGACTCTTTTCATTTTTTAGTTGAACAATAATTTATTTGATGTCAATTTAATAAAAATAAAGAAAATATATTTATTATTCAAAATTTAATTTAAAAAATCAACATCGTTATCCACCTCATTTAAAATTCCTAATTCTCTATTAAAATTTGAAACATTGTTATTTTCTTCAGGACTAGAATTCTAACTCAAGAGTACCGATTAAATGGAATGACCGGGTTATCCACCTCATTTAAACACCATTGTGAGTTGGATTTGAATTATTTGTGTATGTCTTTAAATTTTGATAACTGAAAACAGAAATGGTAATTTCTAAACTTTTTTGTTCTAAAAGTAGTTTTGGTTTTCAGGTCACAGTATGTGTATACTGTATAGTAGCATTCATGGACCCCATTGTTTTAAATTTTTGGACTCTAATAAAATATATGGACTGTAACATTGTGGAAAATAACTTGTGCAGGAAATTTGCTTGCACGAGTGTAACTTTGACTTTGACTTTCTTCTTGTCTTCTTAATTTCATTTTGTACATTATGGAGTATGTAATATGTACACTATTAAATGCACTCCTATATCTCAAGTACCCATGTGAATTTTCGATAATAGTATCTTTTTTTTCTTTCTTACATGTCGGTATATTTTTCTTCAATGCGTTCCCATTGCAATTTCATCCATTTTCACCAAACATATTTAGTTGAATATAAAATATTCTTACAAATTATTTTCATTTTCCAATGAATACTAAAAAAGTATCTTTGTTCAAGACTAAACAAGTAAGTATATCATTCGGTCATCGTTATGTGCAAAAATTAAGATGTATTTAGCTTAAATATATTTTGATTTTTGAACAAAATCCTGTGTTATAATTTAAGTTAAAATAGTTCATTTATTATCTTTTTATCTCTAGAGATTTGTTAGATGACATAGTTTCAAGTCGCCTTGACAAAAGAATGAAAAGGAGCATGATAATTAAACATTTAAACTTATCATCATTTTAAGTATGGTTATGTTTTCTAAGTTGAAGGCACTTACTACTACAATTTTGATAATCAATTTATCAATTCGATAAAATTTTATTTTGACTGATGAACATAAGTTAATATGAATTAGATGGTAATTTAACTGATAATTATTCAATATAAAGTATATATTTATTTTATATTATTTTTATTAAATTAATATTATTTAAGTTAATATATTATTATAAAAGAAAAAGATTATTAAAATATATTTTGAAGAGATAATAATTATAGTCGTTAAAATTTAAAATACTTTTTAGTATAAGTCCATGACGGACGGTAATCGAAATTAGAATTTGCTCCTATCAATATTAGTTAAATTATGTAAAAGTACTAAAACTTGAATCTTTACAAATTAATATTTAAGATTCTCCTAGATTATGTGAAAAGAATTAGAAAGTAAGAAAAGAAAAGTAAAGAAAATATAGAGTGCAGAGTGGAAGTAGCACATGGGGATATGGCATCATAAGATAGGAGAGGGTCCTACACTTTAAAGGGATATGTCTTGTGTGATTTAAAGCATATTATACACGTGTCGGACACCAAAAGGGATATTTCTGCGTTCCTCATACAAACTAGAACTAGAAGGCATAATCTGATGAGTCACACAAACCTTGCATGTTCAAACATCTTTAGGATTATGATCCGTAAATAAATATAATACAGACAGACTTAGCATGCGGTATTTGATTTATTTTACATGATGTGAAATTATTTTAGGCGAGCATAGAATAATCTTTATTAAATTATCTAGCTATTGACGTGACAATACTATTAGCTTCAATATTTTATTTTAAATTTAAATTCAGAAATATTTTTTTAAGAAAAGAAAAAAAAAACTCTTTATTAATTATATAAGAAGAGAAATCTTTATTGATAACCATTTTTTTTGCCATCAATTGATGGGATGGAATAACAAATTTTGTTGACTAATTATGAATTATTTTCTTTTTTTTTTCTTAAAAAGAATCTAACAAGAAAAATAACACACGACTTCAAATTTTTTAATTTGTTTTTTTACTGAAAAATCTATATGAGTTAGGTTACATGACTACTCATTAGAATTATAATATACCTCAAGAGCATTGCCATATGTATATCACTCATAAAAAAAAATTCGCATCTAAAACAAGAATATAATTTATGATATTATACGTGTGAACAAATTCTTTCCCAATTGAACTAATTTTCATTGATAACTATAGTAAGCTTTTATATTGATTTAATTAGCTATTTACTATTAGAATTTTTGTTTATAGTGACTAATTTAGAGACTGAATATTTTCAGTCACACTAGCGATCGAAATAGAAACTTTAATTTTGAACTTATAAATTAATTATTTTTTCATCACTAAATCGTAACTGAATTTTAGCGACAAAAAATTTAATAGTTAATTATTACTAATAGAAAATTTTTCTTTCACACTAGCGACCGAAATAGAGATTGAAATTTTAAACTTTAAAATTAAATATTATTTCGTCACTAAACTGATCGCTAACAAAATTCGGAGATTGAAATAGTAACTAAATTTTAGCACTAAAATTTCATTCGCTAACTATTTTTTAATTATATAATTTAATTTTCTTTATTAATTAAAAAATAAAATAGTTCCCAATTTTCTCCTTCATCTTCCTGAACCCTAGTACCTCCATTTTTCGTTCTCGCCATTCTCTTCATCCTCCATTCACTTTCCCCTTCATCCTGCCACACGAACCCTAATCATCTTCGACCTTTTTTCATTTTGCCTCTCTGTTTCTTTCCCAAATCGCATGAACCATAATCGTTTCTTATTTCTTAATTTATTTTGTTTTTCAAATCACAGGAACCTAACCTACATCTAGTGAGTTCTAAGTGCAATTTCAGGTAATTTCTTAGTTTTCTTATGAATTTCAACTTAAATTTTGTATTTTGTTTTCTAAACATTTGCTTTGAAGATAGAGATGCAATAAAAGCTTTTGCTGCTACTTTGGTTGCTGCTCAGTGTGCGATATTAGCTGAAGCAATGGGAGCTAAGAAACAAAATCATAATAGTGTTGTCGGTTCAGCCATGAGTGGTACAAGTGCGAGTGACATCCTAACTCTCACTGTTGTAGCTGCAACATGTAATCATTTTTATTATTTTCACTCATACTTTTTTTGATGGAATTATGTTGGGGGAAATTGAGGGTATAGATGCAAGACTTAGCATCAGATTTTGAATTTTAAAATTTGAAATTGGTATTAGAGCATTGACATTAGTAAATCTAATGGTCTCAACAGTTGCAATGTGTAATTTCTATAGGAGATCTATTTCTGTTATCTGCAAGCAAACAACATTATAGGATTAATCTAACAGTTTATACTTTTGAGTATATATCTCGACTATCAGATTAGTTCAATTGTTGACTGTATTTTGGTTTGCTACTGACTATATTTTGATTTTGGTTAGATCTGGTGTTACTGTGACATTGGAGTTCAAAGACTTCAATCCTTTTCAAAACTTGAAGGTAATAAAACTACTAACTTAAGCTTTACCATTTTGCTTGAATGCTTTTTCACCTCTGATTACTCTTTGTAATTGCTTAACACATGTGACTTAGAGGTAAACATAAAGGGAGTTGTGGCAAAAATTGTTTGAGCTTCCTCTCAATGTTCAATGGCTTGCTGAATGTGTTCTCAACATTTTGTCCGAGAAATCACAAGCTTATGCAATGCAGGTACATAGCTATGACCCTTGGCTTTATTCTATTGTACTTGTACACAACTAGATTGGGGTGATGATGTATACTCCATATCATTAGATAACATTTTTCTGGCTTTTCAAATTACAAATTTCTCCATGTAGTGATACATGATGAGGTTGTCTGCAACGCCAAATGGTTGAACTGATTTGTATATTGAGTTTGTTAGATGTGTTTTTATATAAACGTTTTCCATGGTAACTTCCCCATGTATTTTTAATGTTGTGGCTTCTTTTGAGTCGTTTTATACCCAATATGAAATTAAGAGTTGTTTCAGGTAAGTGTACAAGTCAGGGATAGTGAAGATCATAGTGTTATTATGAGTATTGAGAACCTGCTCAAACACTTCAGAGATGAAGTTGTAGCTTTCCACCGATTATATCTGTTTACTTTGTTAAGGACCTAGTGCTACCACTGCAGTACAACATAGAGACAATTTTCCATTGATTATATTGCTAGTTTTTTTTTTATTAATTATTTGGATTTTTATAATTGAATAAAAGAAATATTGTATTTGGCATTTTTTTTTTGTAATTGCTATGTTAGTTTGTTTATTTTATTATTTTGAAGGATTTTTATCTTATAGGGTGTACTTTTATTGGTGTGAAGGTAAACTAGTAATGTGTACAAGATTGTGAAGTCAAACTATAATAAGATTTTAGTTTTATCTATATTAATTTGAGTACTTAATATTATGTAAATATATTATATTCTTTAGTTATATATGGTGAAATAATTAATGTTTTTAAATGATTTTGGTGTATGAACTTTTTAAATATTGAAATAAAATTAAAAATTATTTTTATTGTTCTTTTGGATATGAAAATAATGAATTAAAAAAAAAGTAACATTTAGATACTGAATTGGTGACCAAATATATAATAAAAATAATAATTCAAAATGGTTGTTAAATTAGTCTTAAAATTGGACACAAAATTCAGTCACAAAATTTGGTAACTAAATCGATCACAAAATTGGATCACTAAATCGGCCACTAAATTTGATCACTAATTTCGGTCACTAAACCAGTCACTAAATTTGGCAATTAAATCGATCACTAAATTCGGTCGCTGATTTGGTCGTAATAGTTAGCGACTATTAGTTTAGCTATTGATTTAAATTGGTCACTAAATCAGTATCTATTGAATTTTGTGATCGAAAAATTGGTCTCTGAAAACGTTTTTTCTAGTAGTGATTACAAATATCAACTTTTAAGGTATAAAAGTCTATCATTATAAGTTATTTTTGAATTTTATCTATTTTCAATATAAAACTTAAATTTTTTTAGTTAAATATCGAGTTGAGTTAAACCAATTGATCCAACCAAATGGGGCCATTTTAATGAACCAATTTGATATGTGAGCGGGTTATAGTGGTCATGGGTTTACAAATGTGGCGATATATACATATTTTAGTAATCAAGTGTGGGTAAGAATAAATAAACCAATGTACTTTTGAATTCGACTACTTCTCTTGAAATCTAAGTATAAAAACTAAATTGTATAGGGTGATCGGTAGTTTTCATTTAATCATCACACTACCATTCTTTGATAAAAATCTACTAAAAAAATTGACAAAAATATTAAAAAGTTAATATTTTTTATGATAATAATTTTGAAATAAACTGAAAACAAAGTTAAAGAAAATGCACCCCTCCATAAAGATATAAAAACCACATCACGCAAACCAACCAATCCAATATAATCGGAAAATTCAAACCGTCAAAATCCGCTTAAATGGATGCAAACAACAATAAGGATTGAACTATTAAATTATAGACTCAATTTAAAATGATTTAACTAAATTAACCTAAATCTACTCATACTCAAACTTATACTCCACCCTAACAAATGGTGCAAAGAAGACCTACAAAAGATACAAGAGAGTAGTGCGATAAAACAAAGAAACCATGTTTGTTGGTTAGCATAAAATTCATTTTGCTTTTAGAAAAAATAACTTGTATAAACTAAAATATATAGTATGATATCTTTTTGGATAAAACAAGTTTTCTTTTTTGTTTATTTGGATGCAAATAATTGATTGATGAGCTAGCCAAATGTGGAAAATGTATTCAAACTGCAAAGAATTGGAAGTACGTAACCTTGATTCATGCATTTTGCCATGGGGTAGGTAGGAGGGTTCATTGTTTGTCTTAGTCGTTGGAAGGTTCTTTTTGCAAGAATCATTTATCTAGAATGATTGTTGGGGATAAAACTATGGATTAATTAAACCGTTCTAGTTCAATTTTTATAATCTTCAATTTTATATTTTGTTTAAGAAACGGGTAAAACACTTCCAATCTCAATTATATAATTCTAATTCTTTTTATAAAAAATTTAAATGCGAATCTCACACATACTAAAACAAAAGGAAAAAAAAAATCAAAATATAAAGTTTAAATATAGTAATTAACTATTATACTTTATTAATATAATTAATTAACATACTAATTAGTATATTTAATATAAAATTAAAATATTTACAAAGACAAAAATTAAACATAAACTTTTGTGGAAACTAAAAACAACGCTTATTTATAGAAGTCAATTATATATTTAAATCCAAAATAATTTAGATGAACAGTTTTTCAAATGGAGAATAGATTTACAAGAAATATTTCCTCAATTTCCCTTATATGAGATATGATATGGTATTTTATTTGCTTATGCGTTTTGGCTTCTTGGCCCAATTGACTTGGTCAAATGGATGCAACTAAAATATGTAAAATGTTTCATATATGCTCATCTACCACATTAAACATTTTCAGCTAAATTGAAAACATTGCCGCATCTGGGACCATGGCCATCTTTAGTTGGTTACATAATATTATTTTAGTAATAGTCTTATTTTTGCATATATAATTCAATTCTCAATTTGGTGGATAATGTTTTTATTTTTTATTAAAGGTGGATAATGTTTTCTACGTGTTACAGTTGTATATATCTATCAAAGAATCAAAACTTTAAAATTGAATTAGGATCCATATTTATAAAATTGCACAACAAGTCACTGCCAAAGCAAAACAATTTTCTTAATTTGAGAGGTAATTGTTAGAATTATTAATTTAATTATGGATGATAATCAATTATTAAAATTACTATTAATTAATATTAAGTATTGAATTATTTGTTAAATTTTTGTGACAATTAAATAATATATAGTAATTCTATATTATAGTAGATAAGTTATGATTAATTAATATATAAAACTTCACACCATTTTTAAAGGTTTTTTTTTTGTTTGTTTATTAATTAATGTTACATACTCGTAATCATTCAGTGTCATCAAATGCAGCGTGAACAAGATTATGTTTAATTAACAGAGCCAATCTTATAGAAGTGATCTACAATAATTGGAGGGGGTTATATTCAACTTATACTATCTATCTAAGGGAGGGGTATACGGTTTTTGTCTGATTCTGTCATCTGATGATTGATTATAATTACTATTGGAATAGATTTTGTGTCCCCTTATTTGAACTCTCCAAGAATATTGAAATCTCTTATATCAATTTCTATTTAGTCAAGCAAACTTTCTAACCTAGCCAAATTTTGAAAGCTTTGTTGATAATTAAATAAAATGTAATGAGTTAAAATAATTTCTTTTATAAATTGACAAATACATCTATCAAATTATTAAATATTGATTAGAATAATCACTTTGTAAAAATAGTATCTTAAAGATTATGACATGAGGGGTTCACTAAATATACATCTCTCTTACATTGACCAAACATTAATACAACTCTCAACAAAAAAAAATATGTCTATAAAATTTAAGATTATTGTTCGAAATTAAATCTTATAAAGTTTTAATTTTTAATCAAATTATTTTTTAAATGAACTAAATTTTCAATTTAAATTAACATGTAATGAGTTGATATTGATATAAAATCAACTTAGAAAAATTACATATTCAGTTAACACATAATGTCATAGTCTATAACAATTAATAAAGGTACCGTTTTAAATAATATTTCAAAAATGTATTTGTAAACTCACAAAAATAAAGACTATGTTTTAAATTTTAAAATATTAAGTCTTATTATAAACAAGTATTAGTAATTAAGTTTGATTTAGTTAGATTTTAAGATTGAATCCGATAGCTCATGCTTATAACTCTTGTTTTTCTATTTTATATGAGAGTTGAAGTTTGAACATTAAAATATCATGAATAGCATGCCTTCATAAATCATTGATATTCTGTTATTCATCTTAGTCTTAGGTGCTTTCATGTCCCTACAAAATGTAGATAATGATTTAGAAATTGGTTATTTTTATTACATGTTATAAATCACCTTTGACAAATTTTCCAAACAAGAAACAATAAGGAAATTCTTCCAATTGCTTCATGTCTACTCAAATTAGTATTTTTTCTTGCTGAAAATCCCAACATAAGATTTCATTGCTTTCTTCAAATAATACCTATTTGAATATATATAAAAAAAAAGGCCAAAATTTGTAAGCAATGAAACATATCTTTTCAAATATTTGATAACTGAAAATCCTAGTCTACCTACCATGAATCAGAACCATTCATTTGTGATGATACATTATTAAATGTATAACAAACCAGAAAAAATAAAAGCAGCTCCCAAAATGTATGCCACGTTTCATTATATGGTAGTTGATCAATCATAGATAACTGTTTTCAAAATGTTTTATGCAGTATTCTAAAGCAATGCAAAATATTTGAGTTATTTTCAGCATTCTTATATTTTCTCAAAACAACATTTGACTTTTGATACAAATGGAACTAGCAAATACATTGTAACTAGAAGCTTGCAGTATTACTAGTCTTCATGACCGAGACACTGATCTAAATTGATTTGGTTCGGTTAAAAAAAAATTAATGTATCACAATTAAATTATGTTTGTTTTCTTTTGTATTTGTTGAATTGAATCAATAAGATCAAAACTTTGAACTTTTACTTAAAAGCGACAATGTCAATTGTCATCAATATTTTTACTAATTTTTTATGTATTTGTTTATTATAGAGGATACGAGACACTTTTAATTTTAAATAGGTTAAATTGCATCTGCGGTCATTTAACTTAATTGTTAATATTTTACTCTTTTATCTTTTTTTTTTGAGTTAGTCTTTTATATTAATTTTAAGTGACAATTTGATATTTTAAAATGTCAACAATGTTGTCATTTTTTACAAAAATTCAAAAAAATTATCAAAATTTTTAAACAAAACCCATAAAATTCATTATTATCTTCGATAAGATGCAAATTTAATCAAATTCATAACTTAAATCTTTAAATAAACTCATATTTTCATTCTTTATTTGATGTTGGAAATGAAAATATGAGTTTATTTGAATATTTGAGTTATGCATTTGATTAAATTTGCATTATAATGAAGATGATTGTTAATTTTATAGGTTTTATTTGAAAATTTTGATGATTTTTTAAATTTTTGTAAAAAAAAAATAACATTATCGTATTTTAAAATATAAAATATCAAATTATTACATAAAATTAAAAAACTAAAATAAAAGACGAAAACGTTAATTAAAATTAAATTAAAAAACCACGTATATAATTTAGTCTCTTAAATACTCAAAAAAGATAAAAGTAGGGTTTCATAATTGAGTTAATCAATTGAACCAATAAAAAATTGGACATTGCTTTTCCAAGACAAATGGAAAATCTTGTTGCTTCTTCTGTCTTGCAATTGACGAATTTGGAGGCATCAAGCAAATGTAACAGTGTATTTATTTTGTGTACAATTTTAATAGTGACTTTTTTCCCCACAAATCAAACGTGGATAGTTCTTTTAGCAGTGATTTGAATCTGAGAGATATTATATTGTGGAAGTCTAAACCTGAAAATAACTCTTTTATTATTCAATAATGTAGTTTAATCGATCAATATTACTATCTCTATAAGTAATTAAAAACACATTGAAAAAATAATTTGTCACTAATTATAAGCAAATTTGAAAGATTAAATTAATTGATACTTTTTAATTTATGGAATTAATTTTCTATTTGATAAATTGCAAAGATTAAATCGAATAACCGTGCAATTTTAAGATCTAAAATATCTATTTCATGGAGCGAGTATTATCTTACCACAAAGTGCTTCATGCATTGTGATTTTTTTTTAGATGAGTCAAAATTGACTCTAAAAATATAAAATTAATTTGGACATATTTTACTGCTTTTGAGAAAATTTTATGTTGTCTTGAGAATTAACTTTAACATGAAAGTATATATAATTTGTAATTTTATCTCTAATATCTATTTTTCGCTTAAATTTTTATTCAACGCATTTTTATATAAATATATTTAAATATAACAGTTTCACCTCACTTTTAATTATAAATAATTTTTTAAAATCTATTCATTAAAAACTACAATGAATTTCTCTTCTAGATAAATATTGTGTCACTTAACTTCCACTCAAATATAAAACTATATTTTTAAACTTGTAAGTAATCCCTAGATTTTCATGCTCCCTGCATATCCCACTGGCTCGCCAAACTATACAAACACCAAAATTGAATATGAGGGAGGAAACATGTCTCACTTACAAATGATTAGTAATTGTTCATAGTAAGTGCATTCTACCTAACCTTAACCAGAACATTAACAAAATGTACAAAGATCTCTTAACCTATTTTTTCGTGATGATGCATTAATTATCAATGTCATTTGTATCATGCAAGGTTTTACAAGTTTAAGTTTCTTCACATGTTATGTTATGGTCACTTGAAAAATATACAACCTCTATGCAACAAATAGCACTACATAGAAGCATGCCATGCTTAAATGCTCTGTTTTGATGTGTAGATTTCTTCAACTTCAAAAAATAAAACTAGTATTTCACATTTTTTTTTCACTTACTTTGAGGCACTCATAAATTGTATTAATAGTAGTACTTTATAAGCAAATCTATAAACAAAAATAGCTAGCTATTAAGATAATTAGTTCGAGTAAAAAATAATTAGTTATTTAAATTCTATATTGTTAATTTTATTAGAAATTTAATTTAATTATTTAAATTACTCCATCTCATTTAATTGCATAGAAAACACGGACACTTAATTTTAAAAAAGTGAGAACAAAATCATATTATCATATTTAAAGGGATAAAAAAATCAACTTTTACTTATATTTTTGTTACAATGTGGTAAATTTTATTTATATTTTAAAATAATGTTAACAAATCCATTTTTTAACATATATTTTTTAATACACTTTCTTTGATTGATTATAATATATATAGATTCCACTAAATTTATACAAAACCCACATATCTTGACAGGAATTACATAAATTTTAACCAATCAAATATAGCTAGTGTGTTTGAAAAATTCTTCTATATTTTATTAGAGATTAATCTTCTAACTGAAAATTATGAATCTTTATCCCAAAACTTATTAGAAAAGCAAAGCAAAGCAATTAATAACGTTGACTTTGAACAAACAGCTCAAATTATGGTTTATCTCATCATGACTAATTAATCTTCATCTTGCATGTAAAAATGGAGAATATAAATTCTATTATAATGTCGTTTCCTAATGATGAATGAAGCTCCACAACAACTTAAAGATTTTGTAAGTTCTGAAGAAAATATACATAATTCGAGTATAATTTTAAGATATAACGATTGATTATGATCATAATTGTAGAAGAATGTGTGTAACCTTGTTAATTAATTGATAATGGATTTGATCATAGCCCAATTTCCTTTACTTAATCAATCATATAACTTCACCAAGGCTAGAACTGGAAGAACAAATGAAACATGATTGAACAACCTCAAATTACAAGAATATTGAGTATGGCCTAAAAGACATTAATTAATTATCACCTAACTAACTTTGATCATATGTAACAAAAAGAAGCAATGTCATTGGAGTTGGCAACCCATGCTAGCATGTTTTAGTGACAACATTTTGCTTATAAAGTTAGCCTTCATGAAATTCTTAGTTAAATTCAATGTATTAAGACTATTCAAGGGGACCATATAAAACAAAGGAGAAATAAACTTGCTCCAGGCTGAGACAAATTAAGAACAAGCCATCTTTTTTTAGTACCTATATATATGCCCATAATGTACAGATCTAGAAGCATTCATCTTCATCTTCAAATTTTGATTTTGTTTTTTTTTTTTTACTGCAAGTTGTTGATGAATTATAAAATTGAGCAACAAAATTTAGGAATCGATTTTACGTCATGTGATTAAATTAAGCAATAGGCAATCACGTTACACTCATTTAGCCAATACTCTTACTAGTCCTTATTATAAGAGAATATTTTGATATTTTTATGGTTTTATTTAGGTGAACATTTAATGTATGTCATATTTTAATAGTATTTAATTTTTAACCAATTTTACCTTCAAATACTTAAACCCAACAAAACTCAAGGTATCCAAGAATTTACTTTTTATTTATAAAAAAATTATATCTATTAAATATATATTGCATAAATAACCTTTTATTCCCATTTAAAATATGTTTCTTTTTAATATTAGTGTGAATTTAATGGGCCCAATTTCTCATGAGAGTATAT
>JBBPBT010000498.1:3353933-3364620 GCA_037974875.1 Cicer bijugum
TATATTAGAATTGATTAAATTAAGAATTTTAGTATATAAATGATATGCTATTCAACCACATAACAAAATATTTTAATTTTTTAATATACTATAGAAGTCTCAAAAAAACTAATTAATATCCAACTCCAAAACTATTAAATTTGGAATTTAATAATATTTTTGGTGTAAAATAGTTATCTATCACATCTAATTAAATTTCTCTATAATACGTAAGTTATTTTTTGAAGAATTATTTTTTTATAAGCTATAATATTATCAATTTTAAAATACAAATGTAAATTGATATGAGTAATATAAATGTCATTTGATTAACTAATTGCGCTCGGCTTTTAGATGGAAATAAACTCTCTAATGTAACATGAGTGACTATTGAAATTCTCATCTTTCATTAGAAATTTTTGCAGTGAAATATGAGTATAAATAGTAGTTAAAACGTTATAATATTTTGACCAAATTTTTAATCAAATACATTATTAACCTTTCAACTTTTTATATTAGTTGCAATTTTTTGTTAGTATATATTAGTTACAAATTTTTTTATCTTAAAAATTAAAAAAAATTTATCATAATTAATTTACATAACTGTGAAGTCGTGGATTCAAATCCAAAACAAAATTGTTTAACCTAACAATATCGACATTTGTCAGTTAAACTAAGACTTAAAAATTATTAGTTGCAATTTTTATCTAGATAAGTTTAGATATTAACCCTTTTATGAGGATGGTGGTTTTTTTTTAAAGCAATAGAAGAAAAATATTAACAAAAATGACAGAAATAATATATATTTGAATGGTGGGGAGTATAAAAGAAGAGGATAAGGGACGAATCTGTGTACTAAAATTGGGGGAAGGTGCATTCTTCACATCAATCAAAATATCTGTTGGTAGTAACAAGTAAACTGTGGATGCTTTGTTAAAATTAAGATTTTGAAATAACCACAGAATATGTGTAACTTGTAATACACTCCTAAAGTATTCCAGTGACACATGGACCTGAGTTTGTTATTCTGGATGTGCATGTCCTGATTCACATGTTAATTCACTTGAATGACATTATTTGAATACAAATGTAAGGCTGACTTTTACAAATCCAGAACTGGTGATGCAATGGAAAATAAAATAAACAATATCATCACTAATTTAATTAAACTGAAATATATTATAAATGATGAGTTGGGAGTACTGCACTATAAAATAAGATGGGTGTCAAAATTCTGATTTTTACCTTGGTTTTTACTCTTTAGAAGCTTGTTACAAAGATCACATTTTAGCTTGTTCCAATGAAGCAAATGACACCCAATGAAACTGAACTCATCGCACACAAAGAACCAACTATTCAATTTCATCTTTTGAGATAATCGAATCCTAACACGACAATCAGATCAAGCAGCATAGAAGTGCATATCCACTATCCACATTCCACAAATTTACTCAGCATACCACAATTAACAAATTAACTATCCCCGTCTAAAAGATCCAAAATTTCCGCCTAACAAATTTAAGCGCAGCACCATAACAAGGAGGAAAAAACTACAAATATGAAAAGGCAATATCTGAATAAGAAGTTGCGCTAAAATCCATAAAGAGGCTTGAATTGACGCTCAGAAACAGTGACAAAAGTGTTCCTTATATTTACAGAGACAAGAAAAATCAACAGTTTCAAGCCATTGTTAACTAACAAAACAAGCTCAAAAAGCATAAATTAACAACTCAAAAGTTGTTGATGAATCAGTTTCTAGAACAAATGCAGCAAATTTAAAGGAAGAACACTTGTACAAAGTAAAAATCATGCATAATTGCCACCATAATGTCTTACCACCCTTAACGTATATCAGAAGGTATGGCGGTGTTAAAATTCAAGAATAATGTTAGCATCAAAACTTGGATGTAAATTTATGAATTTCCCCATTTCACTCTACACAGTAAAAAACCATCAAATTATAGTTACAACTTACAAAATTTGTATTCGGCTCACGCCAAACCTTATAAAACAACCTATATCTTTATTTCTGGCTTTAAACCTTGACATATCAAATAGATCTCTCTCGATGAAGGTCTTGTGGCTTTAGGTCTCAGCCACGAAGATTTTGTAAACAATGGTTTACAAATCTGGATGATTTCTGCAGAATAGATATTCACATAAAATTAATTATATAACATAACACAAACAAATCACCTGACATAAGATTTTTGAAAAAAAATTCATGAAACCACCTTTGGCATCTTCACTCTCCAAAAGCTTGATAACAAGATTGCCTCCAACTCGCAACACTCCTGCGTCATCTGAACCAGATGGTTCATCAGATCGCCCCTCATTCTGATTATCACCATCCAAATTACAAACAGAAGCAGCCCTGCCAACAGCCAAATCTAACGCTCGCATCCCTAACTCAAATGACAAAGCCGCGTCTTTAGTAGTGATTCCAGAAACCAATGGACACATGTCTGAAAGTATGACAGAAAACCCTTTTTGCTGCAGAAAGACAAATCAAAGAGACAATATAATTAACAAATAAGCATTGGGATTTGAGCATTCTTAATGAAAGGAAGATGGAAAACTCTAGAACAGAAAAATGAGAAAGAATACATTTGCATTACAATTGATATACATATGTTCTACTTATAGCATTTGACTCCTCGAAAATGACAATTCACCCTAGATGATTCAGTAATATCAACTGTTTGAAAAATAAATAAACCATTGATGTTTAATATACATGAATAATAAACAAATATATTGAACTAACAACCTTTGACTTATTCAGTGTTATAGATTGCCAACAGCGGACCATGATTGAAAGCCGCAAATCTGCCATTTTAAGCTGCCATATCTAAAACACCATGGCACCGCCATCTTTCACAAATTGTTCGTGTTAGTTGCCAAAAGATCTACCACTGCAATTCATCGTGGCACCGCCATGGTCTATATTTGACAAATGTGCTTATTCATCAACAATTGAGAACTTGGGATACTTCTTGTACTCACTAAAGTGAATTGCTCGCTTAGATAGGTTAAATTCTAGGTATTGGTTCCTCACTGTAGTGAATCACGAAAATAATTGGTTTGTTCATATTCTATTTACCCAAATGTTATTGCACCACTATAGTCGCTATTTGATAACCTGTTATACTAAATAGCATATGGCGAAACAATAATGATTTATTAAAATTCCACTAAGTTGTATAGCGCTATATAACAACACCAAAGTAAGTATATAGTATAGTGAAAAAACTAAGTTAATATAGCTGTTTAGTTACAATTATAGTTATTCAACACAATTGTGATTAGTAATGCATGGAAATATTATAATATCAATCATTAATTTACACTCTAATAAAGTGAATGGGTCACTAATTGCGTGTTGGAACTTGAAACTGAATGATATAGAGAGAAGAAAAGTAACCTTTGGAGAAAGTTCTCTGAGTAGGTGTTTGGGAAGTGTCATGACATCAGCGGAAATAGTTTGAACTCTAGAATCGCAGTGAAGAGGAGGGACCTTAACTTTCTTGTGATCAATGCCGATAACGGAGCCACCATTGTTGAGTGGGCCCAAGCTCTGACAAGCAACTTGAAGCCATGAACCAGGAGCACAGCCCAAGTCGAGAACGGAGGAACCGGGCTTGATTAACTTGTGTTGTTTTTGTATCTGAACCAATTTGAAGGCTGACCGAGCCACGTAGCCGAGCCGTTGAGCTTCTTTGTAGAAGAAATCCGGTGCTCCACTCCCAACCATCTCTCCATTCACTTCTTTACCACCGCTTCTCCGCCGCCGCGTTTTTCAGTTACAACTATACCCACCCTGATGTTTAAGGTTTTAAGAATTAAACAGGTATAGTTTTGCCAAAATAATTAATACTATTTTAAATTTTGAAAAATATTAAAAAAACGAACAATTTTTTTTTTTAAAACAATGACACTTAAAAAGAGATTGAGGGTAAATAATTAATAATAATAATTAACACAAAAAAATAGTAAAAATCACCTAAATAATAATTTTAGGTTAATTTCTAATTACCTCTCCCAATTCAAGGTTGATCTTGATGAATGATTTGATCCCTAGTTAATGTGTATGAAAAATATGTGGTCAATGGAAACTTCCACGTTTGACCAAAGTTATACTTAAAAAGAAAATGCAGCAAATGACAAGAAAAATACCATTCGACTGCAACTTGGGGATTGACATTTTAGATAGAGATAAAAACTAGGAGAACATTTTCCTTTTTCTTCATTATGCTGTCATGATCTTTAGACAATTCTACTTACATTCATGACATGGAATTAAAATTAGAAAAAAAAAAATAAAACACACAAGTTCCTGTCGGTACAACTTTATTCCTTATTTAATTTACAAATGCCAACCTGCTTAAATTCAATGGAAGCAATGAATTTGGTAAGGATATTACATGAATTTGAAACAAATGTACAAGTTTGTTTGTTGCAAGTCAACAATGTTAACATCTTTCTACATAATCACAAGTGGTTGGAAACCATCAACAGATTCGACTGTGTCTTTCAGGTGAAGCTTGATGAACCATTGGTTTGATGCTTTTGACATGCTGTTTGGCTTGGTGGAGAGACCAGAAAGCATGTGCAGCCAAAACCCTGTTCAATAGCTCTTGAGGAACTGGTTGTCCTCTCCTTTGTTGAGGGGAGATTTTTGCAGTGTGCACTAAAGTTTTCCATTTATCCTGCACACACCAACAGATAAAGTCATTAGCAATAAGGGCTCGTTTGTTACAGGTTTTTATAGAAAATAATCACTTTTAAGAATTTTCATCTGTTTGTTACAAAAATTCTGAAATGAGAATCTGAACAAAATCTAACAAGTGTTTCAAATGAGAAGGTGTTTAGAGAAGTTTCTCATTAAAATCATTTTTAAAAGATGATTTTTTTGAAAAAGGTGATTTTTATTATGGTAAACAAACACAACAAAACTCTTATTTTCATAAAAATATCTAATACTTTTCTCAATTATTGAATACCAAAATCACTTTTTTATAATATATAAGAAACTGGCCTAATCAATGCTACCATTACAATGTAGCTAATGATGATGTGATCACCAAAAAACTAACATCATTTTATTTATATTCTTTAAGATATTTAATGCAAATGCACCAATCATTGTAATAATGTAACTAAAAGTCTAAAAGGGGCGGCCTTTTCCATCCATCAAAATAAGAAAAATGTTGTGGACATGATTTATGCAATCAATCGCAACTAATGTGTTTTCACACTAAGTTTGCCGCATAGACCAAACAAAGTTAAGTGTGTGCTTCGATTCGATCTGCTATGATGAAAATTGATTTTGATTTTGAGTGAACTATTTTTTATTAAAATTGAATTAAACATAGAGTAGTTTATGTTTAGATATGTTGACTTAATAGAACTATAAATTTGAGACTATAATTGTTTTCTTATATAGAAATTATAAATCTCAGTTTCAAGTTAGATTTTGAGGCAAAAACATCTATACTTGAGAACAACCAAACATGTCAGATATCGACCAACAACAATTGTTTCTAAAATCATGTTTACCTTCAAGTCTACATAGGTCCTATGATCTGCATTCTCAAAAGATCGCAACTTAACATCACGCCACCTGCATAGCAAAAACAAACTCAGACCCGATTTTCCTGCCTAAAAGAAGGTGAAGCTGATAACCATCATACCTTCCAGTTCCAACTTCCTCAACTGCATGAACAAGTGCTTCTACTTCAGACACAGTAAATGGTCTCCTGATTCGACGCTGTACAAGCTCAGAGTGTCTGGTGTTCTGATTCACAGGAACAACAGCTAATGCCTCTTTGCTATTAGCCGGAAGAGAAACTAGTGCTTGGGGGGAATCTTGTGTTAGTTTATCAGATATAGTGTCAGCAAGTGAAGAAGCTGATTCATGGTTAATTTCAACAAGGTGGTCGTCGCAAGTATTTGTAAGCATGGGGAAATCCTGTTTGGAAACAGAAATCCCTGAATCTATGGAGGGGGTTCCTGGAGACCTAGAAAAATCCAATTACAAAATTAGTTATGTAGACGAAAGAAACATTCCAATGATTGGAGCTGAACTGGTTTAAGCTAAAAGTTGAAATTGGAGTTAAAGGATCTGGGCCTGAACCCTGATGAAAGAGAAAACAGGAACATAGCAACTAATATAATAATATTTGCCAATAAAACCATAAACAAGTTAATTTCTTACCATTAAATGAAGGATGGCCATTTAACACAATTGTCATGTCATAGATAAGCTATGGTGAACAAAAGAAACTGTTCAAATTTGGCTCACCTGGTAGGCTCGGACACTTCATGGTGAGAAGGATCATTGGCACAAACAACTGG
This sequence comes from Cicer bijugum, assembly GCA_037974875.1. Taxonomy (NCBI): domain Eukaryota; kingdom Viridiplantae; phylum Streptophyta; class Magnoliopsida; order Fabales; family Fabaceae; genus Cicer; species Cicer bijugum. The sequence goes on from JBBPBT010000498.1 coordinate 3,360,270, forward strand.
AGAAGCTTGAGAAGAGTTAGGCTCTAACACGAAACCGAGTTTACTGAGATTTTCTTTACAAGATATACCAGTCTGCCGAAGAGTTCTGTTGTCATCTCTAACTTTTTTCCCCTTAACAACAACGCCAACACGAACTCCACCTCCTATTATAGTCATCACTGCCTCCATGACTGTCCTCTATAAAAATTTGTAAACAATAAAAATATATCGACAAAAATAACGATCAGCAGGCACTTCAATCTGTTATATATGCTCAAATGGAAACAGTCATAAACATAAAATTTAAGATAAATATAATAAAATTAAAACTATCTATTCATACCTTTAATGAACCAACAGTTGCAGTTTTGGGAACCTCGACATAAAGTTCTGGAATCCTGAACGACTTGATGCTAAACTTTACTGTACAAAAGGAACAGTCATGAATTCCATTAGGATGCAGAGAACATGTGCTAAACAAAACTTATGAATGCCGCACAATGAATTACCATGAGAATCCTTTGAAACACGAACTTTTGAAGATGCGGTACGGTTATTTCCATGAATTCGTTTCTTAGGTGAATTAGATACACTCCCATGGCTGAATCCTCCCCGAGGAGTTACTGCTGAAACCCTGTCTAATAATTTCTTCCTCTTTAAAAGAGTGTAACACTGAGATCTTTCAAAATTATAATAAGTCTTCCTCTTACGACTTGAGGGTTTTATTCCCCTATCTGCAAATTACACATTCCTTTCAGTAAAAAAAACTAACCACACACATGATATCAGTGTTGTCAATTGCTGATTACGGAAATAGTGGGTTGCTCAAATTTGGCTATGCAACAATGCTATAGCCGCTATTTGCAACATTTTGTACTAAATAGTGACTCGCATAACAATAGAGATTTGTTTAAATTTTGCTAGGTTGTAACCGCTATTTAACAACATTGCATGATATGTGAAAGATAATGAAGAATGTTATTGCAACACTTTGTAAAAAACACCTTACCATATCTAGAATATTCGCAATCCTTCAACTTTGGAGCAAGCTTCCAGGGTTTGGAAGTCAACCGCTTCCTGATTATTCGGCGTGCTATGCATTGTGAAGGTCTAAAAGCCTTCAATTTGGTGCAAACTTTGTTGCACCTAATAAAGTTTTCGTCATCATCAATAAAACCTAATTTATTATCATTCCCATGCTTGGAAAAGGAAGTATTGGGAAACAATTCACCACAAAACAGAGATTTAACATCACCGTTCAGGTCAACTAATGAAGGAGAGTTAACACCTGATTCCAATGGATCCTTCAAACTAAACTTATCATCCACAGATAATCCCTTAGAGCCGGAACTGCCACGCTCACAATCATTAGGTACTTCTACTAACCTATTAGTATTAGAATGATTTCCAAATTTATTCTCTAATTTGAAAATCTCGGACTTCACATCAACTTTAACTGGCTCCCAACAATTCGAATTATTGTCAGCTGAAATGCATTCTAATATACAATCAGTCTCGGCAGTCTCGAGACATTCCTCGCTGATCTTTTCTAAGCCAACCTCAGTTGTCAAAACACACTCTTGAGAACTTCCATTATGAAACTGCTCTTCTGTTAATGGTTTAACTTCAGATGCATAGCTAGAGGCAGAACTTTCACTCTCCTGCAGCAACTTGCCAGCTATAGATGCTAGTAGTTCAAAAGCACAAGTGTGGCCGTCGTCAGCCAGTTTCTTGAATGGAACCCTCTTCTGAACAATTTCAAACTCGAGTAAACTAGAGTTCAAACAATAACACATAAAAATCAATTGCAGTAATTGCAGTAGTTACTTACTCTTGCAGTTCGTGGACGCCTAGGTATCTCAGGGACCTGAAAGCCACTGAATCCATAATCATGCCTGTTCTTCAACACCATAGCATGAACATTTATAACTCATCAATTAACCAGAAGTGTGAGTGTAACGGATCCAATCTCTGTCATTAAATTGAAGAGTCGTGTATCAGGTCGATTTTCACAATTTGCTAGATTTTACATATTGGGAAAGAAAATCCATGCAACACAAAACAGTTATACTACTATGACAGAAAAGGGATGCTATTTAAATAATCTAAACTTCACTATTATGAGAAAATTGCATCCATAAATTTTTTGAGAACAAGGCTAAGATTTTTTCTTAATACAGCATGAAGGCAAAAGGAAGATATAAAACAAATCATAATATTTTGGCATAAAAAGCTGAAAAAATGCAAATTTAGTAAAAAATTAAAAATTAAAAAAGTCATATATTGGTGAAACAAAATCCATCATAAAGTCTATCTTATAGTGTGTTTGGACATCACTAGATCTGCGGTGTGACCACAAGTTTCTTGTTGAACCGTTGAAGCTATAACTACTTACTTCAATTTAACATGTGTCCAATACTTTGGCTTTGCGGTTCCAAACATGCCAATAGTATATTACCATTTATGTCCCAAATGAAAACAGAAGCAACTAGCCTCTTTGGTAAGATACATAACAAGTTAACAACAAAAAAAGCAAAATTGAACATTCAAGGGAATGAAAGACCAACCATCCCCATCATTTTTTCTACAAAATGAAAGTAACATCATTTCATTTTCAATAATATGAGCAATACAAGGATGAATAACATCAAATACTTGAATTTAAGCCACATCTTAGCACAAATAGAGAAATCGGTAAATTGATCCCAAGGAAGCACTTATCCTAACACATGTTGAGATGAATTGCAAGGGAAAAAATTCAGATTCCATAACCATTGCCCAAAATCCGTAATAATGAGAAACTTTTGACCTCAAAAATTAAAACAAACTAGACACAATTCAACTAGTAAATGAACCATAGAATAAAAAAAGTCAACACAAAGTCTGTGCAATTTATAAGGATGCATAAAGTCTATGCACATTAATTTCCAAGATAAATACTAGTAATAAAAACTAAACATCACAATTATGATCTTTAAAGTTAGTAAAGTGCAACTCAAGCCAAATCAACAAACATGAAAATTCAAAACATAAAATTTAACACACGACCAAACAAACAAAAAAAAATTGACAACCCTCAAACGAAAAATCAGAACTTTAGAAATAAAAAATCAGTTGCACAACAAACATGGGCTAACTTCCACGATCGGATCTCAAACTCCAAATTTTCATAGGAACCCAAATAGATACATCAAAAAAATAATTAAAAACATGAGAAAAACACTTAAGAGGATAAAGAGAACCGAAATTGAGAACTGAGAATCCTTAACCATGCAACTAACCTTTGACTATCTGGTAGAATTTGGATCAAGTAAGAGAAATTGCAAGAAAAAGCATTTCCGAAGGAAAATGGGAGAAGTTGGGAAAAGGAAAAATAAAAACATAGGAAATGACGAAAAATGCAAAAGAATATAAATATATGGAAATAGAAATCCCAACTCACCAAAAATCACTTTGTTTTGTGTTTCAAAATGAAATTGAAAATATAATAAATAGATATAGATAATAGAATAAGAAGATAGAGGAGAAAATAAAAAGAAAAAAGGGTAGCAAGAAGAAGAGGCTGGTCATAAAGGACAAAAAGCACGCAACAGTTACCTCAAAGCTTAAACCCTTTTTTTATTATTCTTTTTCGTTACTATTCACCCAACCACCGTAAGAGCAAGTTACTCCCTCAGTTTCTCATTTCTAATTTCTTTTTTTTTTTCTTTAATAATAATTATACATACATTTTTTAAGATATTATTATAATAATCATGTAAAATCTATCATTGTTAAAATAGACAATTTAATTAAATTTATTCTCTTTTTTAATATATGTGAAAAAAATTTAAACGACAATAATTTAAAAATGAAATAGAAAAATATTTTTTATTATTTCAGTCTCACGAATAATACTTTCAAGGTTTTTGGACGTATATAAGAATATAGAATAATTAAAAAAATATCATTTTAAAATATAATTAAAGTTATATTAAAAATAATTTTTCTTTAAAGTGACAATTATTGCGATGATGGGGAGTATATTCCAGCAATGAATTCTACACGTGGAGTTTTTGATACTCTTATTCATGTCATATTAAACTCACACCTCATTCAAAAAAATACTATCAAAAATAGTATATTCATTTGATTTTAAATATAAATTAAAGGAACTAGAATTATTTAATTTTAGATAAATACATAAATTTTTTATTTATTTTATTTGAGATGATAGGAAGTGAATTATTTTTTCTAGTTTTATTAATAATTTTTTTATAAAAAAATAAATATAAATTATTTTATAAATAATTTTTGAATTTTAAAAAAAACTTAAAAACGATTATATTTGTCGAATAAAAATTAAATATATTAACCACAAAGATTTGTAAAA
>JBBPBT010000498.1:3364656-3386403 GCA_037974875.1 Cicer bijugum
ACACTCAAATTTTTATTTATTTTATCTAATTTTAACTTTTTTTAGATTACATCAGCCGCTAGTTTTCCAATATATACAAAAGTTATGCATCATTTTCATACTTGTAACACTTCAAATAGATAATATGTTAATAATATGAGAAAATTCAAAAATTTATAATTTTTAGGATTTTTATACTTTTAAATTTATAATTTTAAAAGTGTAAAATGAAAATTTAAAGATATTTATACCTCTGACCTAATTAAAATGTGTCCAAAATCATGAGAAAAAAAATATAAAATTAATATTTACACTCTTATATAAATCAATTCAAATAAATTTTGTTTGATTGGTTAGTACAAAAAGGATTAAAATCAACCACATAAATAAATAATATTTGGAGGTTTTAAAAATATGAGTGTGGGAAGATAAATTTAAAAGAAAATGCGGAAACCAACAACAATTTCTTGAAGCTTTTAAGGTAGAAAATCTAACGTGACCCATTGGTCCTCGTATATATTCTCGCAAATTCCATTTTTTTTTTTGGAAACTTTTAGGTTTTTCCTTCACATTTATACCCTTACTTTATATTTTAATAAAATTTGATTTTTTTTTTAATATTTGAGATTAATAAGTTTTACGAAATACATATTTAGAAAAAAATTGAAAATACAAATTTTAAATTCTATGAAACACGTATTGAAAAACTTTACAAAAACACATATATTTTAAAAAAAAATTAATTGTTTCATAATTTAAATTGAATTTAGTGGAGCAGAAAAAATAAAAAGTAATTTGTATAAAAGTAAGAATGTGGAATAATAGGTAAAAAAATCCCATTTTTATGTACAGATTTTTTATTTTTAAATCTCTCATATTTTTGGATAATTTTTAAACTCGAAAATATTTGAAATAAAAGGTTAATATTAAAAATATTAAAAAAAAAAGTGACAATTTCAAAAACTAAAATTCTGATTTTTTTTTGTCATTTAAAAAAAATCAAAACATGAATAATTTTTTTACATGTAAAAATAAAAAAAAAAAAGTTAGTGTTGGCCTTTGTATAGACCAAGCCAACACTTGTCTAAAATTAAAATAACAGGTGATAAACCATTTTTAGTAGAGATAGTGTTGTCTTGTTTCAAAAAAAGTGTTGTTCTTACCACTTGTATAGTTAGGCCCGGCCCAAACATATGGCAAGTGAGGCTGTGGCTTTAAGCCTTTAAGTTTTAGGCTCAAAATTAGGCCTTCAAATTTAATTAATAATATATAATTAATTAAAAAAGAATTGAATTTTGTATTCTTCAATTTAACTTATACTTCTATTTATAATTTGTATTCCTTATGTTACTAAAATACTCTTAAGTAAATAGTAAAAACTAAAATAAATTTAAATATCGTGATTATACTCTTATATTCTCAAATTTTTGAAAGAGTCATTATTTTTCTTTGAATTTCTCTAACCAAAAAAGTAACTTTATTCATAAAATAGGTGCATTAGCTAAGCAGGTCTGAGGGATGGATGTGGAATTGTTAGACAACGGTTCAACCTTAAAAGCTATTTTTGTTTCTATTTTGCCAATTTATTAATTAATTAAAGATAACAAATGGACATATTAGTAGCCTTTACAAAATAACAATTTTTCTATAATATTGTTAAATGGCTACAATTATGTTAAATTTTTTATAAATGTTTTTTTTGTAAAATTATGAAGTTTTCATGTGAATATTTAACTATTTTGCTCTAAAAAAAAGTTAAAGTCCACTATTATTTACATACATCCATAAAAATTATAATTTAATTCATATATATATCGTTAGGATATTCTAATATAGACTTTTTAAAAAGAGACCAGAGGTGAACCTTTGAAAGTTGCCTTATAAGAGGTTTATTACGTTTTTATTTTTTATGAACAACTTAACTTAATTGTTTGAAGATGGAGTTTATATAATAAAACTAGTTGTAGTAATTCTTATACAGGCTATTTGGAATTAGGGACATAATGCTACTTTTGATCTAATAACACGAGTCACGTGATCTACTTATCGTTTTATATAATGCTACTTTTGATTTTCTCATTTTAAAAATTCCATTTTGTTCTTACCTTGCCTCGTCTTTCCCATTTATTTCTCTTTTTGATATTGTTTTGATTTTCCTTTGAAGTTTTGAGAGTGTCTTTTCATTGTTTGATTTATTTTTTATTCACAAAACCAAATTTGCTTGGTAAATCTCTCACCTCTTTAATTGATAGCATGTACCATTGATCTCTATAGCCGTCATCTAAAAGAAATCACAAGCCATTTCACCAAATCTCCAATTTAAATTGCAAAGTTCTTCAGCCATTTTTCATTTTGTTTAAAACACTATTCATAAGTGTTTGTATTAAATAATACTTAGCTCTTCCCTTAATCTTAATCTTAGTTAGTGTTAATCAAAATGTTGTTAGATTGTTAGAGACTTATTAGGACTTAGTTATTTTTTCTGTTTTTACAATTAGTTAAATGAGTTTACCTACATCATCTATATAAGTTAGATTTATTTTTTATAAACAATTCAATTTTCCAATAATAATAATTCTAATGACATTCATTAATTGCTTTTAATCCAATATGGTATCAGCGCTTTTAGTTGCTAAAGGATTTACTCAAATTAAAGGTATTGATTTCTTTGACACTTTTTCTCCGGTTGCAAAATTAACTACTAAGATTACTTATTGCTATCGCTTCTTCTCAAAATTAATTTTTGCATCAATTGGACGTACACAATATCTTTTTACATGACGACTTAGATGATGATGTTTATATAGAATTATCTCTAGGCATTTCATCTAACAAACCTAATCAAGTTTGAAAACTTTTGAAGTCTCTATATGAATTAAAACAATCTAGTAGACAATGGTTTGCAAAATTGTCATCTGCATTAATTTCAAAAGGATATATGCAATCCACTTCTGATCATTCTTTATTCACTAAGAGATTGCATAAATCCTTCAGTGCAATTTTGATTTACGTTGATGATATGATTATTGCAGGAAATGACCCTCGCGAGAGCACTTTCATCAAGGCATTTCTTCACACTTCATTCAAAATTAAGGATTTGGGAGACTTAAAGTACTTCCTTGGACTTGAAGTGGTCAGATCTAAACAAAGAATCCATATATGTCAAAAAAAAAAAATATGCTCTAGATTTATTATCTGACATTGGTTTACTTGCTGTCAAACCTACCAATACTCCAATGATGAAAGACACTAAACTCAGCAACCCCAACGATACTCCTATGCAAGATCCATCCATATATTGACGACTAATCGACAAGTTCATTTACCTAACAAACACAAGGCTAGATATCAGTTTTTTGGTACAACAACTCAATCAACATATGAATTCTCCTTCAAACACTCACTATGAGGCAACTATAAGAGTATTGAAATATCTCAAATCTTCTCCTGCATTAGGCATTTTTCTGTCTGCAAATTTTGCCCTCCAACTAAAGGCATTTTCTGACTCAGACTGGGCAACATGCCCTGATACACGTAGATCAGTAAGTAGGTTTTTCAAATTTCTTGGGGACTCTCTAATCTCATGGAAATCAAAGAAGCAAGCCACAATTTCTCGCAGTTCCTCAGAAGCAGCGTACAAAGCCATGACCATTGCAGTATGTGAAATACTGACTTATTTACTCACTGATTTGAAAATTGATTTTGTCAATCCTGATCTACTATATTGTGATAGTCAATCACTGACTTATTTACTCACTGATTTGAAAATTGATTTTGTCAATCCCGCTCTACTATATTGTGATAGTCAATCAGCAAGACATATAGCGACTTACTCCTCATTTCATGAACGTACCAAGCACATTGAGCTTGATTGTCACTTGGTTCATGAAAAACTTCAACAAAAATTATTTCATCTTCTTCCTATCCAATCATCTCAACAGTTGGCCGACATTTTTACTAAAGCATTGGATCCAAGTCCATTCCATTCTTTTATTTCCAAGCTGGCCTTAATTGATATATGTGCTCCATCTCGTGGGAGGATATTAGATAATACTTAGCCCTTCCCTTAATCTTAGTGAGTGTTAATCAAAATATTGTTAGATTGTTAGAGACTTATTAGGACTTAGTTATTTTTTTTTTTTTCTGTTTTTACAATTAGTTAGATGAGTTTACCTAAACTATCTATATAAGTCAGATTTGTTTTTGTAAACAATTCAATTTTCCAATAATAATAATAATTCTAATGACATTCATTAATTCTAGCCTTTAATCTAATAGTTCGATATAAAAGCAAGGTTGGACAAATTAATTGTATAACAAGTAACTTAGTTTTTTGTTCAATTTTCATTCTTTCTTCATTCCAATTTCAATTCCTATTATTCCTAAGATTTGTTCCAACAATCAATACATATCTGATAAATAGTTATATAATTATTATTACAATTATAGATAAAAATCATATATAAGAGAAAAGTAAAGAAAAATATTTTGAAATCATATTGAATAATAAGAAAATTGTTTAAGTATATGAAATGATATATAAGATTTATATAGCCAGTGAGTAACAATTAATTAATATAACTAATTATAACTAATCAACTATTGCACTGTATAGCTAATTAACTAATTTGTTTAGTAATTATAACTATATCATTGCACCCACAAAATTAGAAACACTTCAACATTTACTAATTATAGTCCTTTGTGTTTTCTATATGAAATTGTTATATGATTTATTTTCATATTTAATACTATTAAATATATTTGTTTTACTTTTATTGTGATCAACAATCATTCAACTATTTATCACTCATATTGTTAAACATTTAATTACTTGTAAATAAAATTATTTAATAATTTTTTGTGGGAAAAAATATTTAATTTTGATGAGACAAGAATAAAGTTATTCAAACAACTATAAGTAAAATATACTTAATTTTAATAAGACAAGAATAAAGTTATACAAAACATGTTGTATGTCTAGATAAGATTACATCCTCTTTTATTTGTTGCTTATCTATCTTAATTTGTACCTATATGAAGAGCCTTATTTTGTACATTGATCAATGCTCAAACCAAATGGACAAGTAAAAAAATAAAAGATATCACAATATAAAATCTTACATCTATTAAAATGGTTCTAACAGGACAAACATGCATCCGATAGAGTGCAACATCATGAAATCAATGAACCTCTAATTGTCATCATGTATATAGAAATCATGCACACACAAACAACATTCTTTTGTTTTGAATTCTAATGAAATTAATTAACCATCAAAGGTGGGTAAAGGTGTGAAAAAACTTAAAAAATCTTGGCAACATCTTTGACTAGACCACGATTAGCTTTTGCAAATTCTACGAACTCCTCATGGGAAATGAAACCATCCCCATCAGTATCAATCTCCTCCATCATTCTTGTCACTTCTTCCGCGGTCACTGACCCGAGTGTTTTTAGAGCTTCTCCTAACTCGGCCGAAGAGATTTGGCCATCGCCATTTGAATCGAAGCGCTTGAAAATACGCTCCCTATCAGCTACATCTTGTGGATCTTCAGCCATTGTAATAACTATAAGCTTTGTGTGTATGACAACAAGTTTTTGGTTTTTGAAGTTGCAAAATTTGGAGATTGGTCATAGCTTAGGCCTAATAACTTGCTTTTTAAAGAGTTTGGAGGCTTGCTTTAATGTAAGGACATCCTTTTGTATCGGAATTGTCTTATTTAATTGGCCACAACCAAAATAGCATTGTTTACATCGTATTTACTATACTTATTTATGGTTGAAAATGTTCTAATCTTTTGTTTAGGAATTGAAGCGAAAGTATTCGGAGCTTTTAATAGTTGAAACTTGAAAGTGTTTAGACCATTGGTTTTATTTGCAATGAGAATGTGACAATATTTTTGGAGAGAAAAAATGAGTACAAGTGTAATAATAAAATTGTGTGAAACTTTATCTAACTATTTTCCATAGTATTATCTAACATAAGTAAAAAATGTTAATCAACAAAATGAATAATATTTAATGAAAAAAAGATGATAAGGAAAATATATATAATATATTTGTTAGGAGCCAGAATACAAAAGCATTAATAGACCAAATGTTTTAAAATTTAAAAGAAATTTTGACATCACATCTCAATCCAAAACTTTAAAGTATTAGATATATAATTCATATATCTTATATATTCAATATTTTTTCAATTCCTAGGCCATGTGACACTAACCACTCACATTTGAATTCTAACCATATTGTATCAACTAAGATACTGTTTATATCTTTTAACCTATTTTGCTACCCAAAAACAACTTTAAAGTTAAGAATTAGAGTTTTTTAATAAAATTTGGGATTAAAAGTTTTCTCCCAAACAAAGAATTTGAGCTTCCAAGTATTTTAATTATTTTTTGCCAAAAAAAAGTATTTCAATAAAAAAATAAATATTTTCCCTAAATAAATATTTTTTGTTTCTAAATTTAAAATTTAACATTGATAAAGAATGATAGTCTTAAAAAAAATACAAATATCTGCCATCAGTGCAAATACATGTGCATTTTGTTAATTTCAATATAAAAAACAATCAATCATTTATTGTTGAGGATGAAAAACTATCAATATGAATTAGGGGTAGGCAAAGTTCAGTTCTGAACTAGAACCGTTTGAAAATTGAATCGAATTGGTTTTTAGTTTGAAAAAACCAAACCCAATCAGTTTTCAGTTCAAAAAATTGAACCGAACCGGTTTATTATTTTGAACCGAACTGATTTAATTTAGTTTTTTTTGTTCATATAGGCCAAAATTTACATAATTACCCCTAATTATTTCTAAAAAAACAAATTTGATTTAAGTTTTTTGAAATAAAAACCGGTTCGGTTCGGTTTTTTAACTAAAAACCGATTTGGTTCATTTTTTTTGAAATAAAAACCGGTTCAGTTCAGTTCTAGTTTTAAAAAATCAATTCGAAAACAGTTCGGTTCTTAATTTTTATAAATCAGTTCAGTTCAAAACCAGTTCGGTTCGGCAGTTTGATTCAATTTTTAATTTTTTTGAACACCCCTAATATAAATAAACCACGATAATTTCTTAAATAAGATTTACAATCTTAGAAGTCATTGGTATCTAAACCAAGTACTTAGAAATATTTTAACAAAAAAGAAAATATATCCAAAATGTGGATATTTTCAATAGAGTCACGTTTGAGACATAATGCTGTTAAAATTCATTGAGTTCAATGAGTGGAGCCATTAGATCAATGCTTCGACCTATTAGCTTATATTTAATTTGGGCTAGGTTGTAAAAAAAAGGTAGTCCTAAAGCAATGGGATCTTTTGGTCCAATCGAATTATTTTTATTATTATTTTTTGTTAAGATCAATTATTCTATGTTTGAAAATTGGGTTGAGACAGATTGACCCATCAAACTGATCTAATTTTAATATATCGTATTTCTTTTGGGAAAAAACAATTAATAAAAAATTTCAAAATTATTAATAAAATTATATTTAGCTAAATATTTTAAAATTTTAAAGTTTATATTAAAATTATTAATTTGATTCAACTAAATAAAAAATTATACATATACTTTACGAAATAAATCATTTTAAAAAACTAGTATATCACTGACTCATTATCCTACATAGTCCATAGGGATGTTTCATTGAACGATCCGCAAACTGTAACATCAGTTGTGTGTCCTTGACTTTTCCGATGCCTAGCTTTTTGTATATTGAAAGGGGCATAAGACTTACACTAGCTCCAAGATCACACAAAGCTTTCCCGAAAGTTCTATTACCAATAGCGCACGGGATTGAGAAGCTTCCAGGGTCCTTGAGCTTCGGTGGCAACTTCCTTTGTAGTATAGCACTACACTCTTCCGTAAACATAACTGTTTCTCCCCCGATTTTTCTTTTTTTTGACAGAATCTCTTTCATGAACTTAGCATATGTCGGCATCTGCTCTAGTGCTTCTGCAAAGGGGATATTAATATGTAATTTTTTAAAAACATCAAGAAACTTCCCAAATTGTTTTTCAATTTCTTCCCTCCTTAATCTTTGAGGGAACGGGAGTCTAATTTCTGGTTTTGGCAGTGGTTCCCTTTTTTGTACCATAGGTTCTTCCTCCTTTTCAATAGTGATGTGCTCTTCACCCGGTATTGGTGTGGCCATTTCCTCCAGGTGGGTTGGAGTCAAGGTACTTCTACTCTGTTTGGCTTCAGGTGGTATTTGTTCCCTCACTTTGCCACTCCTCGTGGTCACTGCATTAACATTGTTTCTAGGATTCGGAACTGTGTCACTAGGCAAAGTTCCGGACGTTCTTTGTGCCATTTGTTGAGCAAGTTGACCCACTTGAGTCTCAAGATTCTTTATTGATGTAGAGTGATTTTTCTGAACGGCTCTTGACTCTTCAATGAAAGAACTGGTGCTTGTAACTAGTTTCTCTATAGCGCTCTCCCAAGCAGCCTTTCTCGGTGGGACTTGGTTTGTTTGAGCTCCTTGTTGACCCTGAGATCCACCTTGTTGATCTCTCCAAGAAAAATTTGGATGATTTCTCCAACCAGGATTGTACGTACTAGAGTAGGGGTTATTCTGCCTGTTGTTGTTGTTACTCACAAAATTCACTTGTTCTAGTTCTTCTACCTCATTGTCATCCAGTGCTTCACAAACTCCAGTTTTATGTGCTCCTCCACAAAGGTTACAACTAGTCTGCTTTAGTAATTTAACAGGGGCCGCTTGGGGTTGTATATTTAGAGCTGCCATTCCCTTCTTGATCTCAGTGGCGATAACCTCTTCCATCTTCGATATAAACCTGCCTGGAGCTAACCAATCCATAACATTCAACTCCATTACACCACTTGTCGACCGACCACTTTTGTCATACAACATCATATGTTCATTTGATGCCATGATCTCAATAATTTTTCGTGCTTCTGTTGCGGTTTTGTAATTCAAAGAACCACCGGCTGTGGCATCTAACATAATTCTGGTGCTCGGCCTCAAGCCATTACAGAATATTTGCATTTGGGCAGTGTCGTCATAAGAATGATTAGGACATCCGACTAGTAAGTTTCTGAATCTCCTGTAGGTGTCACGAAGAGATTCTCCCTCTTTCTGTTTGTAACCGGTGATTTCTTGCCTCTTTCTAATGAACATGGCTGGGGGGAAATATTGTTCCAAGAACTTATCCTCAAGATCATCCCATGTGGTGATGCTGTCGGCGGGGAATGAAAGAAACCACTCTTTAGCATCATCTATCAAAGAGAATGGAAATAGCTTCAATTTCTTGCATTCTTCGGACACCCCATCCACCTTCACTGTTTCACATAATTCAAAGAAATTTGTGAGGTGTCTGTTAGCGTCTTCGTTATGTCTACCGGCAAAATGAATTTCCCTCAACTCTCGGTATAGAGCAGGACTTATTTCAAACTTATTGACTGTAATCGGTTGGTGACGAATGGGTAATCGAGCACGATTTCTGTTTCGATTCCCATACTCTCCGAGAGTACGTTATGATGGTGGTGGTTCGGCCATTTCAGTTAATATGACAAAATCACCTAAAACCTCTTCGTCCACTACTAAATGTCTTTCCTTTTGCCTCCTTTCTCGAGCTGCTTTTCTATGTGCTTTAGCTGTTTTTTCAATTTCTGGATCAAAGATAAGTTCAGCTGAGGACTGGCCTCGCATACAAGGTTAGACAAAATGTGAGTACATAAGAGATTTAAAATAAGGAAAAAAAACAAAAAAATTATTGCAGAGCAAAAAATTTCAATTAAGTAAATAAATTAAACTCAATAGTGATATGGCAATCCCCGGCAACGGCACCAAAAACTTGATAGCGTTGCAGCAAGTGTACTGAATCGTTGCAAGTAATAATAAAACGGTAGTACCGAGTGTCGAACTCAAGGATTGCGTTTTACTATTGAATTATATTTAATTACTAAAATTGAACAAAAAGGTTCCCAAGTTGATTGAAATAATGTTTGAAATTAACAACAATAATAAAATTGATCTTTTATAATGACAAAAATGTCAGGGATGAGTTTCACTTCGAATCCAACCTTGGTGTCTAATTTGATCCTAGTTACTGAATTCCTTTATTGAATTATTACCGAATTCTCTTTATTATTCTTGCCCTAATGTCTTAGTGACAGAACCTTTAATTCCAAAGTAACCCCTAATTCCTTAGTAAATTTAAGATTAGAATTAAGCATTAGCGTATAGAAATTCTCTTGTAAATTATTGTTTTGCAACTAATTTAATTGGTTTCATGACCTGCATCTATCCCTAGACTACAAATTCATGAATTTCTCATCTCAAGCATTCGTAAAGTCCACTTCCGTTTCAAAATACAAATCGTAGAACATTTTAATGTTGATCAAACAATAAAAACCATTAAGCACAGAGATGAGAAAAACAATTCAATAAACTCATTCATATAACTAGAAATCAAATCAGAAAAATAAGGGTTTCATCTGGTTACACTCATCCCTAACAAATAGGGTTTAGTTACTCATGACAGAGATACAAAAGATAAGGATTAAAGAAGAATTACAAGAATGATGCATGGATGATTCTTGATAAAACTGCTTCAATGGCGTTAGAAACGGTCGTCTTTGAGTTTCTATGCTAGGGCACAAGTCTCCCAACTTCCCAAGAGTCAAAAAGATCCCAAAAAACAGCAAAAAATTGCGTTTTTATGATTGCTGATGCGCGTCACACGCTCCAGGCGCGCGTTGGCAGAGCTGAAACCTGTGAAATGCGCTTCAGGCGCGCAGCATCTGCTGTCTGACGTATTTTGCATTTTTCTCATTTTTCGCGTCTGAATTTGGTCCCGGTGTCTTCATGAAAGTTGTAGATATGGATCTTAGCTTTCATTAGCACTTGGAATGACACTAATTGGACATCTAGAACTCCAGATATGGCTGAAATACTCCACATGTATCATGTTGATTTTTCACCAAAATTCAGCACTGCACTTAAAAACAAAACGCAATGTAAAATTACGAAAAACTCTTACTTAATCACTGAAATACAAGCATAACATATTAATGAATTCAAAGAACAAAAATAAACCGAATGTATCAAATAAATCCTTAATTTAACTGATGATTGAAGATACTTAAGACTAAAACAGTGGAAAATTATGCATATGATGAAGAGTTATCAACTTGCATACCTTGTTTTCTTGTCCATGAACCACAAAACCATTAAGTTGTTCCATATAATTTTTTTTTCTAGGTCACCATTTAAAAAAGTTGTTTTAACATCTATTTAGTGTATCACCTAGTTATGAATAACTGTTAGTGAAATAAGTATCCTAATGGATGTAAAGCCACACAAAATGTAAGTAGGAGACATTTTGTTTATTTAAAAATTTAACTTAAACATGTCATCAATTGTGTACCATTTCCCAACAAAAATACCGTTTTTAGAAATGGTGTACAAATATGCACCTATAGAATGAGTAAACCCTGCCTTATTTAGAAGAAAACATGAACCATATTTTATTTATCTCTAGAGTGTGTATCACATCCTTTACCATCAAAGTATTTATGGGGGTGAACTTCAACTCCACATCTCCAATACCATCAACATTAGTGGTGTGAGGATCTCTCAATAACACTTTCTTATCTTCAACAACAATGTTTATTTTAAAGATATCACAATCATAGTAGACATGGCGAGATGCGTCAATGTCAATCCACCACCCAGTTAATCTACCAACAATACTGATCCATTATCATAGCAACAAATTTCACTTCAATTAGGTTAGCATGTTGTACAGAGTTTGACATAGTCCTATGCTTGTGTGCCATATAACCTGGTTTCCACATTTATAGCAGATGAATTGTGAACCAGAGTCATTTTTAAGAGGTTGTTGTTGCTTCACAGTTGGTTCCTTTGGAGAGTTCTCATTCTTGTTGTTGTTCTATATATTGCGGTTTGATTCTTGAGTGGTTTGTCAATTGGCTTCAGAACTACAACGATGGATTTCTTGTTGTTTTTTTGAAACAATTAGTACATCATCTTTCTAGTCCATCTTCTGGGACTCTTCCTCAATTTAGAGGTGGATTATCAAATTCTCTAGAGAAAATTCATTTGTTTTATGTCAGAGAGAATCTTTGAAATCCTTCCAAGCAAGAGACAATTTGTCAATAATAATAGCAATTTAAAATTGTTATATGAAAATTTTATACCACTCGTAATATGGTACTATGACCACTCAAAAATCTAAAGAGACATATTTTTTTGGTAATGGGACTAAAAGAAAATTTGGGACGAAGTAAAAAAGGGAGAAGTGAGAAACTTGGACTTATATAAAAAAATTTATGTTTTGTGAATTGAGTGGAATCCTCTATTTATAGATAAATTATGCATCTGATTTGAGTAAATTATGCGAGAGAGATTTTCTACCAATTATCTGAAGATAAACCAATCCATAATTTCTGAAAACTGATGAGGAGAAACGGAATCGAAAGATGAAATAGATTTCAAATAGATGAAAACACCTGAGTCCATTTGGACAGACACCGGGGACAGTGCGCGTGTGATGGTTGGTTTGAATGCATTATCTATTCTTCACAAAATTGGGTACCTTTCAGACACACCCCAAAGGTAATAGCTCCTTTTTATAAACACTACTAGTGTGTAATATCTCTCAAATATGAGACTTGTTCATTTTTTTTAAAAAAAAAATATAAAGTCAAAATCACTTTTTAAAAATATTAAACAATCGAGCTTTAAATTCAAGATCTTTTTCTAATCGACATTACAAAATCTTGATATTTATTTTCTTTCAAAAAATCTTTTTGTTTTCAGAGCAATGAGACTCTAGTAATTTTAGAGTTCGGCCGGAAGGTAACTAAGGTATGATCAAGAATTATTTTAGCCAAGATTTATACTTATATTATCTCCAATAATTTGTTTTTAACTAAAATTTATAAATCACTTGAATCTAATTTTAGTTAAAAAAAATGTCCCTGCAATAATATGAACAATATTATCTCACTCCCACCATATGATAATAGTCAATGATTTCAATCATATAATGAATGCTATGGAAATATTTAATGGGAATATAGAATAAACTACTATATTTAAATTATGCATTTGATTTTTTATACTTTTTGTTTATTTTCTTTTATAAATAATATTGAAGGTGGTGTTTGAGATTAAATAAATATGATGCCAAAAAGATGGTAAAATTATTTTCAAGAACAGTAGTTACACATTTTGAAAACAGAGCACCGTAAACGAAAGATACAATCCCGCGATCTAGATTCCTTGTATGCAACTCTGTGTCCTACCAAGGAATGCTTTTAATTATTTAATTGTTCTATACGAATAAAAACGGAGTTATCAGATAAACCCTAGATTTAAGGTTAAAATAAATTTTTAATTTTTATAAAATAATTTATTAGTTTTAGTCCTTTAATAATTTTTTTTAATATCTAATTTAATCTCCTTCATTGAGTGAACCAGTATAAAAGTTATGTGTGTCACTCTTTATTCTCTCTCTCTTTTATTCAGCTTAAATTTAAAGGTTTAAATTCCTATCCTCAGATTCATATCCTCTTAGTGAGGATAGCATTTCAATACTCGTGAAAAACTTTTTAAACCAGCAAAATCCCTATTCAACCCTCCTTCTAGTGATATTTAGTAACATCATTATCTTAGTTTGTCCATACTATTATTTTTAGGAACTAGAATGATCTTGTACATACTAGAATGATCATTTGATAAACCAGAATGATCTTGTAATAAACCATAATGATTTTGTAGTAAACCATAATGATCATTTGATAAACCAGAATGATATTCTAATAAACTATAATGATTTTTTGATAAACTAGAATTATCATTTCATAAACCAAAATGATCATGTGATCAATCTGGAGGTCAATCTGCATGTTTGTTTTTGCATGTATGCCTCAAATCTTTGTAATTGCTCATTAAATGTTAGGAAGACCATGTGTGAAATGTCAAATAGTTTACTACATATTACTCATATAAAAAGATCCCTTTTGTCAATTGTTATTTAATTGAATAACCATAACATTTTGGTGAATGTTCTTCCATCATTCTTTTGTTGAAAAAATACTTCCTACAATTTCTCTTGGTATTCTATTAAGTATCACTAAGATACTTTAGTATAAGTATGCATTCATTGAACACTTTCTTCATAAAGATCCTATCTTGAAGATGCAATAATGATTCTCTTGAATGATTGATATATGATATATTCCTTTTGAGATTTTTTCTTAATTGAGTAGATACTTATGCACTTGTTGATGTGAATGGCTTCTTGCTTGTACACTTATGCAATTCATCTTCCTTAAATAAAACTCAAGTGTAATCATTAGTAGATCGTCATTCATAAGACTTAATCATTTATTTCATAAGATTTGTTGTCATTAAAACATACATAAAAAAGGTTTTTACCTTAACAAATCTAATCAGCATCAATGTATCCTTCAAGGACAATAGAAAATCTTTGATAACGTAATCTGAGACTCGTGGTCCTTTTTAGGTATCTCATGGCCTTTTCGATAGTGTGTCAATGCTCCATATTAGATCTACTGATATACTTGCACAATGGTCTAACGACGTAGGCTATGTCAGGTCTAGTACAGTTATTTGCATACCTTAGGCTGCCAATGATGCTCGATTATTCAATTAGTCTAATACCTTCACTAGTGCTCTTGAAAAGTTTCACACTTTGATCATATGGTGTTCAAGCATGTTTACAGTCAAAGTATTTGTATTTTTCTGGGATCTTTTAAACATAGTGAGACTGGTCCAAAAAAACTCTATTTTCTGACTTAATAATCTTAATTATGAGGATTACACTCGTTTCTCCGAGGTTTTTGATATCAAAGTTGTTATACAACAATGATTTCACAATATGTACAAACATGAATGTTCGAACCAAATATGAGTATGTCATCTAAATAAAGACATATGATAGTTAGCCACAACAAGAGCACCTCAAAATGCTGTTACTTGTGTTTATGAATGCATATTAAGAGACCATTCTTGTTTGATCACAGATTCATGGACAAGATGGGTCAAGGCCTAAGTGTTGGAATTGATGATTTGATCAACCATTGTCTCTGCAAAGTTGAAATAAAGCCATGGTTGTTCTCAAAGAGAAAAGGGTCAAAGAATTTAGAGGTTCAATTTGGTAAAGTTGAGATCTTTTGGGACTTTAGTTTTGCTAAATTTGGTTCTGGGCCTGAACCACTAAGCAGTTGTTTTCAATCATGAAAAATGAAGCATGCAAGAAGATTCACAATAAAAGTAACTTTTGTGGTTGATTCTCATTCTGGTGTTGTTTTTATTGGAAAGAAAGAACATATTTTTGGGAAGATGTTTTATGGCACAAAGGTTAAATATTTTGACTAGGGTCAAGTTCATGATGTTAAAATTGAGTGTGATCTTGTTGGGCTTAATGAACCATGTCTTCTGATTAGAATTGATAGTTAGACAGTGATGTAAGTGAAGAGACTCAACTGGAAATTCAGAGGGAATCACACCATTTTGGAAATTCAGAGGGAAACAAAATTGATGATATAACATGGAAAAATAATGGTTTTTTTATTATTATATGTATATGTAAATGAGTTAATGACAATTAAACTCTACCTTTTAACTCATTGGACGTAAGCACGAGTATTCTTGTATAGAGACAACATTTTTCACTCTTGGATATAATGAACTAATATGATATGTGTAACTTGAGCAAATGTAAAAGACACTCAAAGAAGAATCCGCTGGCTGGCTGGCTGTTTTTTAGTTGTTACACAACACATGTTTTGTTTATTTTTAGTTTTGATAGATCCAAGGATCAATTTGAAATTTAAAGTTGTGACTAACATTGTTTGGTAAATGATTAATGATTATACCAAGATGTGGCAACTTATTAACTATCTAATTATTTAAATGGTGTTTTAATATACATGATTTTCAGGTGTTTAAATGTATATGATATTTATTAATAACATTTATATGCATAAAAATCATAGTTAATAACATTTAAAATTGTAGTTAATTAAACTTAATAGATAGTTAAGGAATTTCGACATCTTATTATATTTATTAAACACATACTTAAAATACATCAATCATCTAAATTGTCAAATTTGTGCTTCAAAATATTATTTTTCATAAAACTAAAAATAAACAGTGTATACACCCCAAAATAAATATTATTTAAATATATAAGTTTATCCTTGGACAAATTTCATCACTGTTACGCAACACATGTTTTGTTTATTTTTAATTTTTAGTAACTGATTTTCCAGTGATGAAACAGAGTATCTACCAAAAGTCTATACACCCCAAAATGTAACTAATAACCAGAATTCAAGAGGACAATTGCCCCATCATGGTTCACCTTTTCAACAGCGGCACCATATGATAATCGCACCCCCATCATTCAAGAGGACAATAACCCCTTAAAGTTTTGGAGGCCATTTGGGAGAATGATTTTTCTAAATCTATATATATATTGAGATTAAAAAAATTAAAAGAACAACTCGTATAACATTTCAATTTCTTTCATTTTTAGGAATATTTTATAGTTTTTTTAATTTCAAAAAGATAAATTAGTTGATCTCTCTTCTACAAAATCTCACTCCTAAACAAACCCTTAAAAATGAAAATATCAACTTATTTCTTAGATTCTTCCAAAATAAAAATATGGAGAACTAATTGATCTTTTACAAATTGTCAATTTATTTTTTGAAAGTTTTTAAACTCAAAGGTAAAATAATCGTTAATATTGGAAAATAAAACATTTCTAAAAATTATCTTAAAAAATGATTAATTTAAGAGTTTCTTTTTGAATCAAATAAGTTTGTGTTTTTTCTCAATGGCATATATATGTTTGGTCTTTTTCGCACAATAAAAAGGAAATGTATTGTTAAAAATTCTTATTCGTATATATGTGATGTTAAAGCTCCTTATTGCACCTATTGTAACAAGGTTTGGTGTCATTTATTATTTTTATTATGTTACTATATAGGTGGAGTTGAGGACCCCTATGTTCTGATACAATACGAAGGCCAAGAGAAAGAAGCAAAGTTGCGAAAGGTTAATTAATTATATGGCTTTTTTCAAGTTCATCTTCAAGTAATAATTCAAACATATAACTTCTTCCTTTTGCTTCAATTTACAATCTTAGACATAAATCAAGTGCCGTGTTCACAATTTATATTAGTTTTTGAAAAAAAAAATATTGCTTAAACAATAAACATTGCATTTTTAAATTAGTTTAATATCTAATGTAGTATAGAGGGCAGTGACTTTTGAAATAAAATGAGGGACTCTTGTTTTTCAATCTCTACCATTCAATCCTTCAATCCTCCATTTTAAATTTCACATTCTCTTATTTAAAATATTAGATGAAAGGATGATATTCTCAACAAAAAAAAAATATATATATCACGATGATATCTACTCAAGATCAATTAGACATATAGATTTGATTAAGAACATATAACTTTTACTACAATTATACGGTATAATAATTGTGTAGAATGTTAAATCTAACTTCTTGATTATAATTCTTTAAATCAAACTTACCACAATTGTTGTATTGTATATATATTGTTTTATTATTTAACCAATCGTGTTGTCAAAATTACAAAAGAAATTCGTTTAACTTTTTAGGTTTGACATTCAAATATTGTTAAAGATTTTATGTCTCTTTAACAAAACCTAAAAAAAAGACAATTAACTTAATAACTCGTCTACACTTGAATTCTTGTCTATGGCATTGTTATGGATACTAATGATTAATGAAATAAATATGTTATTAGGGTAGCTTATATGACTTGATTTTAATTGAACAAACTTTCTAATGGCTTGTTGTAGGTTGTGATAGAACTGTTTTTTGGGAATCAAACATTTTTGTTCAAAGTAGATAACCATGAATCAAGTGATAAAAACAACCTCATTCTCAAATTAATGGACAAAGACAGTGTATCTGCTGAGGACTTCATTGGACAAGTCACGTAAGACCAATTGGATACACGATTTCATGTAACTATAACATATCACCAATTATCACTAATTTCTTCATCTTTGGTTATAACTTTTTTTAAAAATTAGGTGAAATACATTTGTCTTTTTTTTATTATATCCAAGATCACATGGATCTGTTATGTTTTAAATCTCTTCTACACATATATACCACATGATCTGTTATGTTTTGAAATTGTCAAAAACTCATATCACATGATCTGTTCTGTTTTGAAATCTTTTCTGTATTGAAATTGTTATTAGATATGTTGATATTGGTTTATATTTGAAACTTGTTGATATGTTTTGTATTGAAAGCTTATTAGTTTATTAGTTTTGTAAGCTTATTAGCTTATTAGTTTTGTATTGATAGCTTATTAGTTTATTAGTTCTGTATTGTAAGCTTGTTAGTTTTGTAACTACATTTATATAGGTGGTATAATATGGATAGGAAATGGATGTCAGCCAATCGATTGTCAAAAGAGTATGAAATTAGAGTGAAGGAGTTTGTTGAGTTTGCAGTGAAGAATGCAAAAGATCCAAATAGAGTAGTTTGTCCTTGTTTAAAATGTTGTTTTGGAAAACGTGTTAGAGAAGATGAATTAGAAGTACATCTAATATGTAATGGAATTGATCAAAGCTACACATGTTGGATAAGACATGGTGAGAAAAAAAAAAGGAAACATTAATTTTGAGAATAGTTCGACATATGCGTCAACTGACTTCGATACAGATACATATGAGTATGACCGAGTTGATGAGATCGCAAAAGCAGTTG
Organism: Cicer bijugum; assembly: GCA_037974875.1. Taxonomy (NCBI): domain Eukaryota; kingdom Viridiplantae; phylum Streptophyta; class Magnoliopsida; order Fabales; family Fabaceae; genus Cicer; species Cicer bijugum. The sequence goes on from JBBPBT010000498.1 coordinate 3,383,428, forward strand.
AAGAAGATCTTCGAGATTGTCCTAAAATGTTTGAAAGTTTGTTGAGTGATGCAGAGAAAGAATTATATAATGGTTGTACTAAATTCACAAGACTGTCGGCGATATTAAAGTTGTACAACTTAAAAGCGAGTAATGGATGGTCTGATAAAAGCTTTACAGAATTATTAACACTCATAAAAGATATGTTGCCAAATGATAATGAACTTCCCAGTCGAACCTACGAGGCTAAACAAATTTTGTGTTCTATTGGCATGAGTTACGAAAGGATTCATGCGTGACCTAACGATTGCATTTTATTTCGAAATGAATATGAACTACTTAAGGCGTGTCCGAAATGCAATGTCTCTCGATATAAGAAGAAAGAATCTACTCCAGCAAAAGTCGTGTGGTATTTTCCTATAATACCAAGATTTAGGCGCATGTATCGCAGTGAAGAAGATTCAAAACACTTGACATGGCATACAAATGAAAGAATTAGAGATGGAATGTTTCGACACCCTGCAGATTCCCCACAATGGGCAAAAATTGATCACGAGTATCCTGAATTCGGGATAGAGTCAAGAAATCTAAGACTTGCACTTTCTACTGATCGAATGAATCCACATGGTCTTCAAAGCATCTCACACAACACGTGGCCTGTGATTATGGTAATATATAACCTACCTCCATGGTTATGTATGAAGCATAAGTTTATGATGTTGTCTCTGTTAATTTCTGGACCCAAACAACCGGGGAATGATATCGACGTATACTTGACTCCTCTAATCGAAGATTTAAAACGTATGTGGGAGACAGGTGTGGAAGTTTATGATGGGTATAAGAAAGAATGTTTCAATTTGAGGGCTATGTTGTTCGGCACAATTAATGATTTTCCAGCATATGGTAATTTATCAGGATATAGCATTAAAGGTCAGTGTGCATGTCCTATATGTGAAGAGAGTACAAATTGGATGCGGTTGAAACATTGTAAGAAGAATGTGTTTCTTGGACATCGTAGATTTTTACCTTATAGTCATCAGTATCGTGGGTGGAGAAATGCATTTAATGGAAAATCAGAGGAAGGTAAAGCTCCTTTAGTAGCGACTGGATATCAAATACTTGAAAAAGTACAAGGTTTAACCAATAAATTTGGCAAACCTTTTGCGGGAGAGTTGGTCAAAACTGGGTGGAAGAAAAAGTCAATTTTCTTTGAATTGCCATATTGGAAGTCATTGTATATAAAACATTTCCTCGATGTGATGCATATTGAAAAAAATGTATTTGATAGTGTTATTGGTACGTTACTCAATGTTTGAGGAAAGTCTAAAGATGGCATCAACGCAAGACTGAACTTGGTCGATATGGTAATAAGAAATGAATTGGCTCTAGTAAAGAAAGGAAATCGCACATATCTACCTCCAGCCGCTCATACTCTATCTAGAAAGGAAAAAATTGTTTTATGTAAATTTCTACACGAAGTTAAAGTTCTAGAAGGATACTCTTCGAACATTAGAAATTTGGTTTGTATGAAAGACTTCAAGTTAAAAGGTTTGAAGACCCATGATTGTCATATTCTAATGGAGCATTTGCTACCAATAGGTATACGTTCCATTTTAGCTGAAAAAGTTCGACTAGCCTTGACTAGATTATGTTTCTTCTTCAGGGAAATTTGTAGTAAAGTGATCAACCCTCAAAAATTACCGACATTGCAGAGGGAAATTGTTGTTACTTTGTGTGAGCTTGAAATGTATTTCCCACCATCGTTTTTTGATATAATGGTTCACCTTACTGTTCATCTGGTTAAGGAGACACAACTTTGTGGGCCAGCTTATATGAGATGGATGTATCCGATAGAACGATATATGAAAATATTAAAAGGGTACGTAAAAAGTAGAAGTCGACCAGAAGGTTGTATTGCTGAACGATACATTGTTGAAGAGGCTGCTGAATTTTGTACTGAATATCTGTACAATGTTGAATCCATAGGGTTTCCCATGTCTCGTCATTCGGGAAGAATATTAGGAGAAGGGATAATTGGAAGGAGACTGCTGACTATATCAAGGACAGAATGGGAGCAGGCACAATTGTATGTTCTGCACAATGATGATGAGGTTCAACTGTATATTACAATACACATGGATCAGTTATCTCGTTTGAACATGAATAGGAATCAAAATTGGATAACTCGAGAGCACAATCGAAGTTTTATAACATGGTTAAAAAATCACATAAAGTCAAAATTTGATTAAGAACATATAACTTTTACTACAATTATACGGTATAATAATTGTGTGGAATGTTAAATCTAACTTCTTGATTATAATTCTTTAAATCAAACTTACCACAATTGTGTGGAATGTTAATCTAACTTCTTGATTATAATTCTTTAAATCAAACTTACCACAAGTGATAAAAACAACTTCATTCTCAAATTAATGGACAAAGACAGTGTATATGCTGAGGACTTCATTGGACAAGTCACGTAAATTAAATTGGACACACGATTTCATGTAACTATAACATATCACCAATTATCACTAATTTCTTCATCTTTGGTTATAACTTTTTTTAAAAATTAGGTGAAATACATTTGTCTTTTTTTATAATATCCAAGATCACATGGACTCTAAAATATTAATTATATATTATTAATTTTTATAAATTATTAAATATTTTACAATACTTTAGTGGTAAACTGTTATGTTTTATAGCGTGCAATTTTCAAAATTGTTTAAGACAATCTAAAGGTAATTTAATTTATTGTAAAAGCTATAATTTGATTTGATTTCAAATGATTTGTTTGGGTCAAAATTCTCTCCATATTCTGTTTTTGAAAAAATATAGATTCATATAATAAAATTAAATAATATTATTTTAATCCATGTCTATTTCTCTTCCAAATTAATGTGTCCATTAAATTAAATATTTATCATTCTTATTAGTGTAATAGCAATATTGTGAAAAAATTAAATGATACATCTCAAACTCAATCAACTA
>JBBPBT010000498.1:3389282-3436978 GCA_037974875.1 Cicer bijugum
ATAAAATTTTAGGATGTCCAAGTTCTAAATGTCAATTTTTCAAAGGTTTTTTTTAAAAAAAAAAATTCAATTTTTTTTTAATTTGTATTGAAATAAAAAAAGTAATATATATAATTAATATAATTCATAAAAATAGATAAATAAAAATTTTAAATTACGATATAATTTTAGGAATTCCCAAATATTTTAAAAAATTGTTTCAATTTTTATTGAAATAACAAAAATAATATATATATATATATATATATATATATATATAATTGATAAAAATACATAAATAGAAATTTGAAATTACGATAAAACTTTAAATTACATAATTTATTCATAAAAAACATCACAAATTTTATAAAAGTTACGATAATTAATGTCAAAGGTGGCCTCCAGTACCACATTGTCGAGGTTTTCTCACATGTATGGGATTTGAGGACGCCTTGGTAGATCACGAGTTTGTTCTTCTTCTTCTTGATCTTAGTCTTCTTGCCGTGGAGGATGTCTTGAAGGAAGTGATGCAGAAGAACTACTTCCACCTTGAGTCCAGTTGGATATTTGATTCAATGAAGTATATGCAATCCCAAAGCTTGGAATTTGAAAGTTTTGTTGACACATATTATTCAGTAACTGGGTAGCGGACTCGGATGTATTATGAAGAATATTAAACGTGTTATATAACAATTCCTCTTACAATGCTATCGAAACGATTTATGGGAACTGGGAAAAGTCTTACAATGACCTTTTAAGGTGGTTTTTGGTTATGAAAAAATATCTTCCAGGAATTATTGTGGAAATGGAAGTATCACTTGCATATTATGATAATATTCTATTACAGGGGTAAAAAAATTTCAAACGACTATTATGGGTTTTCCCTTTGTGCATATCTGGGTTTGAATTTTGTGAACCATTTGTCTCAGTGGATGGAATTTGGTTGTACAGAAAGTACAAAGGGACTCTTTTGCTTGCTATTGCACAAGATGCACTTGTGGAAGGTGAGACAAGGGGTGCTTTGAGCTTTTTTTTTTGAAAAATCTAAGAAGGTATGTAACACCTCAAGTCGACGTTTGTTTGATTTCAGATTGACACAAATCTATTAAAATTGTTTATAATAATCCAAATAATGGTTGGCATGATCCTCCGTCAACACATGTGTACTGCATCCGACACATTGCACAAAATTTCATGAGAGAGTTCAAGGACAAGTAACTTCAAAGAAAACTTGTTTGTAAGGGTAATGATCTAATTCTTCTTAGTATATTTTCCACTTATTACTTTATCATATTTGATAATTTTTACATCATTTCTAACAAGATATGCATTAAATGAGTCATCATTCAAATATTACCGCAATGAAATCAAGATGGTAAATCCAGAGGGTTTAAGATGGATTGATAATATCCCCCCCAGAACAATGGACTATGGCTTATTCTCAAGGTCGACGATGGGGACACATGACAACAAATATTTCCGAGTCAATCAACGCAGTGCTCAAGGGTACACGCAATCTCCCAATCACTATTTTGGTACAATCAACATACTATAGTTGAGAGTTTTATATGCAGAAATGAGACAACAACATCATACATCATTAGCTTTTGGTCGAGTATACACAGACGATTGCATGGACAAGATTAAATGTGAAGTTGGTAAATCTAATACTCATCAAGTCATGCTATTCAACCGAAATCATTATTCTTTCATGGTGCATGAAACAGTAAACCCAAGAGGTGCAACCAATTGGTCATTTTGAAGTCAACTTTCAAATAAAATGGTGTGATTGTGGAAAATTTCAGTTCACATGTCATAGCTGCATGTTCTTATATTCGTCAAAACTATTTAGTGTTTCTACCTGACGTGTACAAAGTTGTTAATGTATTTAACATCTAAAAAGAAGAGTATCCACCTATACCTAATGAAATATTGACCCACATATGAAGGTGAAACATTGAATCAAAATCCTCAAATGCGGAGAATTAAAAAAGATCGTCTAAATAGTACTCGTATTAGAACTGAAATGGACGTTAAAAAAAAAGTACCAAGAAAATGCAGACTATGTTGATTAACTCGTCATACTCGAAAACATTGTCCAAATATTATAGCCAGCTCTAGTCAATTATCGTAATTTAAAATTTCTATTTATGTATTTTTATGAATTATATTAATTATATATATATATATATATATATTATTTTTGTTATTTCAATAAAAATTGAAATAAATGTTTTTTCTAAATCTTTCGGAAATCGACATTTTGAACTTTGGACTTCCTAAAATTTTAATTTATATGTTTTTATGGATTATATTAATTAATTAATTATATATATATATATATATATATTATTTTTGTTATTTCAATAAAAATTGAAAAAAATTGAAATAATTTTTTTAAAAAAAAAATATTTAAGAAATCAGCATTTGAGACTTGGACTTCCTAAAATTTTATCGTAATTTAAAATTTCTATTTAGAATTTGGATTTACTAAAATTTTATCGTAATTTAAAATTTCTATTTATTTATTTTTATGTATTTTTATAAATTATATTAATTAATTATATATATAATATTTATGTTATTTCATTAAAAATTAAAAAAAAAATCTTTTTAGGAAGTCGCTGTTTGAAATTTGGGCTTCCTTAAGGAAGATGTCATTATAAATGGCGACTTATAACTAAAATAAAAAAGAGGTATATTGGTATTTTTTTTTTAAATGGAGTATATTAGTAATTTTTTTTTTTTTCATAAAAGGGTTTTGAAAAAATAAAACCTTAGAATTTATGTAACATATACTTCATAAATAGCTATTATTGTTTATAATCATAATCAAGTCTCACTTTGTTAAGTTGTATTACATAGTTAATGGTTTAATAGAAATATTGGTTTCTTCTACATGTAGAATCTATTTTAATGATTTATTAGCCAAAGGGATGGAGACTGGAGTAGCAACGCTACCAGCTCTCAATTATAGTGGTTAGTGCAAATCAATCTTATCATGGAGAAGTTGATGTTGCTATTATTTTCACCCGAAAAAAGGTAACAGATTTATTGTTTGGTATATATTTACTTTTCAAACAATATATAGTAAATGGAGTAAATTTTAGTAAGCATACAAATTGCATACTATACTTGTTGGAAAACCCTATAACGTTGTGTTCAACAATCCATGTCAACTACATGATGAATAACCAAAGGCGGAAGCGTACTTGTGGGAATTGTCATTAATGAAATCCTAGGATGATGATGATAGAGCCAATGGGTTGGGTGATCTTCCTCAGCAAAACACCCTTAGGACTTTGCTCTCTTGATGGGGATAGAGAGAACCAGAGAGTTTTCTCCTTTTGGTTTGTGAAACTGAATAGTCTTATTGTGTTTGCCTTGGGGACCACATATATAACTATTATTAGTTATATCCCAAATTGCAGTATTTCTAATTCAGACCCTCATTAAATTAGAAACTGTCTGGTATCTACACTATTAATTTTCATAACTATTATGCTCTTTAGCCATAAACTATTACATATTATTTGACCCCTAGTTTATTGGCTAATTATATAATGACCCTAACACACTTTATTAATTAATTACATATGTGACCCATAAATCTTACAATCTCCCACTGGTCACACATGTATCCTTAGGAGTGTGTTAGACTTTATGACGTCAAAAATGTCATTATAATTACCTTGAGCATAATCCAAATTGTCCCGTCCATTAATCATATCAGCACATGGAACCAAAGAGGCTTTCGTCATAATAAGCATAACTAAACCCATCAATGATCACCCGTACTGACACAACTAAATGACATAGACCCATTATGAAAAGTGTAGCATGAAAATTACATGAAGTTGGTTAATGCATGTCAATTTTCAACTGGTCCTACTTTACCGAATGAGATCATACCATAACTTAAATGTACAAAGTAACCAAAACTGAATACTTTAAACTTTATTTCTGATCAGAAAATCCAAATACAATGTATTTGTACTTTACAATAAACATAGAACATAAATTACATAATGGACGAAACTCCCACTAAAATCAAGATTCCTCAAACTGTAGCACACCCATGTGAGCAGTATGCTCATGAAAGACCTTGGGTGGTAGACCTTTAGTGAGTGGATCCGCAATCATGGAGTTTGTCCTTAAGTGTTCTATAGATATCTGTCCACTTTGTACCTTCTCTTTAACAACTAGGAACTTAACGTCAATGTGCTTTGACTTGGTTGAGCTCCTATTATTGTTAGAATACAGGACTGCTGATCTATTGTTACAATACAACTTGAGTGGTCTTTCAATCCCTTCAACTATTTGCAGCCCCGTGACAAAATTTCTCAGCCAAATGCCCTGGTCAGATGCCTCATGAATTGCTACGAATTTTGCTGCCATGGTTGATGAAGCAGTAAGACCTTGCTTGGAACTACGCCAAGAAACTGCTCCACCAGCTAACAAAAAGACATAGCCTGAAGTTGATCTTAAACTGTCTTGGCATCTCGCAAAATCCGAGTCAGAGTACCCAGTGATCTCTAACTGGTCTGACCTCCTATATGTGAGCATGTAGTTTCTTGTTCTCTTCAAATATCTCATTACCCTCTTGGCTGCTTTCCAATGGTCAAGACCTGGATTGCTTAAATATCTGCCTAAAATCCCTACTATGAACGCTATGTCTGAACGCTATGTCCCCTCATTCTGGTGTTGTTTTTATTGGAAAGAAAGAACATATTTTTGGGAAGATGTTTTATGGCACAAAGGTTAAATATTTTGACTAGGGTCAAGTTCATGATGTTAAAATTGAGTGTGATCTTGTTGGGCTTAATGAACCATGTCTTCTGATTAGAATTGATAGTTAGACAGTGATGTAAGTGAAGAGACTCAACTGGAAATTCAGAGGGAATCACACCATTTTAGAAATTCAGAGGGAAACAAAATTGATGATATAACATGGAAAAATAATGGTTTTTTTTATTATTATATGTATATGTAAATGAGTTAATGACAATTAAACTCTACCTTTTAACTCATTGGACGTAAGCACGAGTATTCTTGTATAGAGACAACATTTTTCACTCTTGGATATAATGAACTAATATGATATGTGTAACTTGAGCAAATGTAAAAGACACTCAAAGAAGAATCCGCTGGCTGGCTGGCTGTTTTTTAGTTGTTACACAACACATGTTTTGTTTATTTTTAGTTTTGATAGATCCAAGGATCAATTTGAAATTTAAAGTTGTGACTAACATTGTTTGGTAAATGATTAATGATTATACCAAGATGTGGCAACTTATTAACTATCTAATTATTTAAATGGTGTTTTAATATACATGATTTTCAGGTGTTTAAATGTATATGATATTTATTAATAACATTTATATGCATAAAAATCATAGTTAATAACATTTAAAATTGTAGTTAATTAAACTTAATAGATAGTTAAGGAATTTCGACATCTTATTATATTTATTAAACACATATTTAAAATACATCAATCATCTAAATTGTCAAATTTTAATGTCAAATTTGTGCTTCAAAATATTATTTTTCATAAAACTAAAAATAAACAGTGTATACACCCCCAAAATAAATATTATTTAAATATATAAGTTTATCATTGGACAAATTTCATCACTGTTACGCAACACATGTTTTGTTTATTTTTAATTTTTAGTAACTGATTTTCCAGTGATGAAACAGAGTATCTACCAAAAGTCTATACACCCCAAAATGTAACTAATAACCAGAATTCAAGAGGACAATTGCCCCATCATGGTTCACCTTTTCAACAGCGGCACCATATGATAATCGCACCCCCATCATTCAAGAGGACAATAACCCCTTAAAGTTTTGGAGGCCATTTGGGAGAATGATTTTTCTAAATCTATATATATATTGAGATTAAAAAAATTAAAAGAACAACTCGTATAACATTTCAATTTCTTTCATTTTTAGGAATATTTTATAGTTTTTTTAATTTCAAAAAGATAAATTAGTTGATCTCTCTTCTACAAAATCTCACTCCTAAACAAACCCTTAAAAATGAAAATATCAACTTATTTCTTAGATTCTTCCAAAATAAAAATATGGAGAACTAATTGATCTTTTACAAATTGTCAATTTATTTTTTGAAAGTTTTTAAACTCAAAGGTAAAATAATCGTTAATATTGGAAAATAAAACATTTCTAAAAATTATCTTAAAAAATGATTAATTTAAGAGTTTCTTTTTGAATCAAATAAGTTTGTGTTTTTTCTCAATGGCATATATATGTTTGGTCTTTTTCGCACAATAAAAAGGAAATGTATTGTTAAAAATTCTTATTCGTATATATGTGATGTTAAAGCTCCTTATTGCACCTATTGTAACAAGGTTTGGTGTCATTTATTATTTTTATTATGTTACTATATAGGTGGAGTTGAGGACCCCTATGTTCTGATAAATACGAAGGCCAAGAGAAAGAAGCAAAGTTGCGAAAGGTTAATTAATTATATGGCTTTTTTCAAGTTCATCTTCAAGTAATAATTCAAACATATAACTTCTTCCTTTTGCTTCAATTTACAATCTTAGACATAAATCAAGTGCCGTGTTCACAATTTATATTAGTTTTTGAAAAAAAAAATATTGCTTAAACAATAAACATTGCATTTTTAAATTAGTTTAATATCTAATGTAGTATAGAGGGCAGTGACTTTTGAAATAAAATGAGGGACTCTTGTTTTTCAATCTCTACCATTCAATCCTTCAATCCTCCATTTTAAATTTCACATTCTCTTATTTAAAATATTAGATGAAAGGATGATATTCTCAACAAAAAAAAAATATATATATCACGATGATATCTACTCAAGATCAATTAGACATATAGATTTGATTAAGAACATATAACTTTTACTACAATTATACGGTATAATAATTGTGTAGAATGTTAAATCTAACTTCTTGATTATAATTCTTTAAATCAAACTTACCACAATTGTTGTATTGTATATATATTGTTTTATTATTTAACCAATCGTGTTGTCAAAATTACAAAAGAAATTCGTTTAACTTTTTAGGTTTGACATTCAAATATTGTTAAAGATTTTATGTCTCTTTAACAAAACCTAAAAAAAAGACAATTAACTTAATAACTCGTCTACACTTGAATTCTTGTCTATGGCATTGTTATGGATACTAATGATTAATGAAATAAATATGTTATTAGGGTAGCTTATATGACTTGATTTTAATTGAACAAACTTTCTAATGGCTTGTTGTAGGTTGTGATAGAACTGTTTTTTGGGAATCAAACATTTTTGTTCAAAGTAGATAACCATGAATCAAGTGATAAAAACAACCTCATTCTCAAATTAATGGACAAAGACAGTGTATCTGCTGAGGACTTCATTGGACAAGTCACGTAAGACCAATTGGATACACAATTTCATGTAACTATAACATATCACCAATTATCACTAATTTCTTCATCTTTGGTTATAACTTTTTTTAAAAATTAGGTGAAATACATTTGTCTTTTTTTTATTATATCCAAGATCACATGGATCTATTATGTTTTAAATCTCTTCTACACATATATACCACATGATCTGTTATGTTTTGAAATTGTCAAAAACTCATATCACATGATCTGTTCTGTTTTGAAATCTTTTCTGTATTGAAATTGTTATTAGATATGTTGATATTGGTTTATATTTGAAACTTGTTGATATGTTTTGTATTGAAAGCTTATTAGTTTATTAGTTTTGTAAGCTTATTAGCTTATTAGTTTTGTATTGATAGCTTATTAGTTTATTAGTTCTGTATTGAAAGCTTGTTAGTTTTGTAACTACATTTATATAGGTGGTATAATATGGATAGGAAATGGATGTCAGCCAATCGATTGTCAAAAGAGTATGAAATTAGAGTGAAGGAGTTTGTTGAGTTTGCAGTGAAGAATGCAAAAGATCCAAATAGAGTAGTTTGTCCTTGTTTAAAATGTTGTTTTGGAAAACGTGTTAGAGAAGATGAATTAGAAGTACATCTAATATGTAATGGAATTGATCAAAGCTACACATGTTGGATAAGACATGGTGAGAAAAAAAAAAAGGAAACATTAATTTTGAGAATAGTTCGACATATGCGTCAACTGACTTCGATACAGATACATATGAGTATGACCGAGTTGATGAGACTAAACTTGTATCCCTTAGCAACTGGGGTGTCCCCTGGTTTGCAATCCTATAACCCAAACCTTTTCAGAACCTTATCGATATAGCTCTTTTGTGACAATCCAAGAATACCTCGAGATCTGTCTCGGTGTATCTGAATTCCTAATACAAAGGAGGCGTCACCAAGATCTTTCATCTCAAAATGCTTTGATAGAAATTTCTTAGTTTCGTGCAACATGCCTATATCGTTAGTGGCAAGCAGTATGTCATCAACATACAAGATCAGGAAAATATGTTTGCTCCGACTGAACTTATGATACACACAATCATCAACTGTATTCATCTCAAAACCGAACGAGAGAATTACTTGATGAAATTTATGGTACCATTGACGAGAAGCTTGTTTTAGCCCATAAATGGATTTTCTTAGTTTTCACACCATATTCTTTGGGTCTCCCAACACAAAGTTTTCTGGCTGCACCATATAGATCGTCTCATCAATGTCGCCATTGAGAAACGTTGTCTTTACATCCATTTGATGAAGCTCCAAATCAAAGTGAGCAACAAGAGCTATGATTATTCTTAAAGAGTCCTTCGATGAAACCGGAGAGAAAGTCTCTTTATAATCAATCACTTCCTTTTGAGTATAGCCCTTAGCTACAAGACGTGCCTTATATCTCTCCACATTACCATTGGAATCCTGCTTGGTTTTAAAAATCCATTTGCAACCAATGGGTTTCACTCCTTCAGGTAATGGGATAAGTTCCCAACCTGAATTGTCTTGCGTAGACTTATACTCCTCATTCATTGCTTCGATCCACTTATCTGAATGGGAATCTTGCATGGCTTGATGAAAGTTGATTGGGTCGTCTTTCGTCATGCCAACATTTTCCTCTACCTCATTGATAAATACTACATAATCATTTGAAATAGCACTTTTCCTTTCTCTAGTGGATCTCTGCAATGGAGCTGGCTCTTGAGGCACTTGTTCTTGAGGATCTTGAATTTGATCTGGATTTTGTTCTTCCTGAACAACCAGATCATCTTGAGTTTGTTCAATAATGGGAAAGTCAACTGGTGGAAAAATCAGTTCTGGAATTATTACCGATTCTTCCTCAAAGACAAAATCTTTAACCTTAATCTTCCCCCCAAACTCAATATCCTCAAAGAACGTTGTTGTTCCCGTCTCAAAAATTGTTCTCAAATTAGGATCATAAAATTTATAGCCCCTTGATTTTTCTGAGTACCCTATAAAATAGTTGTTAATTGTTCGGGGTTCAAATTTATTTTCATTCGGCCTATAAGGCCTTGCCTCAGCTGGACATCCCCAAACATGAAGGTGCTTCAGACTAGGCTTACGCCCAATCCAAAGCTCATAAGGTGTTTTAGTCGCTGCATTAGTTGGTACTCTATTAAGAATGTATGCTGTTGTTTTTAATGCCTCTCCCCAGAGTGACTCTAGCAAGGTGGAATGACAAATTATACTCCTTACCATATCCTTAAGAGTCCCGTTTCGTCTTTCAGCTACACCATTCATGTTGGGTGACCCCGGCATAGTGTATTGTGGGACGATTCCACATTCCTCTAGGTATTTGATAAATGGTCTCGGACGTTGTTCACCTGAACCGTCATATTTGACCTTTTTAATTCTCTTATTAAGTTGATTCTCAACTTCTGCCTTAAAGGATTTGAACACGTCTATTGATTGGGACTTTTCGTGAATTAGGTAAAGGTAGGCATATCTAGAATAATCGTCTATGAATGATATAAAATATTGTTGACCATTCCAAGAAGGAGTTGGAAATGGCCCACAGATGTTCGTATGTATCAATTCTAAGAAGTTTGTAGCTCTAATGCGCCTAATTTCTTATTTTTAGTCTTTTTTCCTTTAATGCATGCTACACAAACTTAAAATCTGTGAAGTCAATGGAATCTAAAATTCCATCTGACACACGTCGTTCAACTCTATTTCTAGAGATGTGACCTAGACGCTTGTGCCAAAGCACTCCTGAATTGAAATTGTCAATTTTTCTCTTAGTACCACGTGATTCCACACTCAAGGTTTCATTATAGTTAGCCACAGTTTCCAACAAATAAAGATTATCATAACCAGAAAGTAAATCGGTTCCAACAACATTTGAATTTAAAGACAAAGTAACATTTTTATTCCTGAATGAACAATAATATCCTGATTTGTCCAAATAAGAAATAGAGACCAAATTTCGTCTAAATGACGCTACAACAAAAGTGTCTTCTAAAATCAAATAATGACCAGAACTTAATAATAATCTAAATTTTCCTATGGCTTCAACTTCTACCTTCTTCCCATCTCCTACATAGGTGCATCTTTCAGTATCACTAGGCTTTCGAAAGTTCATGCAACCCTGCATTGAAACACTGATGTTAGTAGTTGCACCAGAGTCTAACCACCAAGTGTTTTCAGGTACTAAAGCTAAATTAACCTCATAACAGACCAAAGACAGAATCATACCTTTCTTAACACGCCAAGCGTGATATTTGGCACAATCCTTCTTCACGTGTCCAGGACTCTTGCAGAAGAAGCAGTTGTTATCCTTAGTCTACTTCTTTTGTTCTGGATCCTTAGCAGTAGCTTTGTTCTTGGGCTCCTCAATTCTTTTCCTTTTGTCCTTGTCTTTAGAAATGCTAGTAAAGTGAGCGATTTCAGTCCTATCTTGCTTCAGCCTGTCCTCTTCTTGCACACATAATGAAATGAGCTCATTAAGAGTCCATTTCTCCTTTTGACAATTATAAGTCACCTTAAACTGACTGAATTGCGAAGGAAGAGACAACAATACTAAATGAATGAGTAAGTCATCTGACAACTCAAGCTTTAGTCCTTTAAGCTTAGAAGCAATGTTGGGCATCATCATAATGTGCTCTCTTATATTTCCCTTGCCTTGATACTTCATGGAAATTAAATTCTGAAGCAAAGAACTTGTTTCAGCCTTATCACTTTTTTCAAAGCGTTTTTCCATCTCAACAAGGAAATATTTAGCTATAACTATCTCATCCGAGACAGCACCTCTAAAGACCTCAGGAATGCCACGCTTTATGATCATAAGACTTATGCGATTTGAGCGATCCCATTTCTCATACTCTAATTTTTCCTCAGAAGAACCAGAGTCCATAGGAGTAGGGGGTCGTTCAATTCTTAATGCAAGGTCTAGATCCATGCAGCCAAGAACGATCAGAATGTTCTCTTTACATTCCTTAAAATTTGTCCCATCAAGGACAGGAATAGAACTCAAATTTGCAGATATGGAAGCAATAAATGTTGTGAATTAAATAAAGAACGAAACTTAGAAACTCACATTATAGGAAAGTAAATCAATAAATAAATACATATGTTCAAATCATGGAATTTAACCCATCTCAAGATACCCAGTGCACCATTTGTGTCAAGTCTTTGGACAGTAACATCAACTGCTAGTGGTACTCTTGTTGCAACGATCAACTATTGACAATAAGACATGTCAAACAATAAACCTTCCTTTGGGCCGGTCAATACCCGCATGAATAAACATATACACAGCCATTTGACACTCTTCACGAGCAATTTAGACAAGAGATGTCACTTTGGCGACGTCAAGTTTTAATTAACTCATTCAAAATGTCAAACTTGACTTGAACATATATTTATTACATCCAAATAAAACAATATTTAAAAAAAAAATATTGTTCACTAATATAAATTGTGTTTCATTGGTATTTGATAATTATTGTTTTATCAAAAAAATGGTAATTATCAAAAAAAAAATTGTGTGTAACATAGGGGTCCTTTTTTTTTATAGAAAAAAATAAAACATTGATTGAATAGGAGAGAGAGCTAATATCATAAGAGTGAGGAGTGAGGACAGTATCCACAACAAGTGGCAAGTGGAGAAAGGAATCAAAAAATATTTGTAATTAATAGAATCAAGAATGCAAACCAGCAAGGTTGTTCGATCTCTCAACAAGCCAAAAAAGGAAAAAGTTCTTGAAACAGCCATAAGCTGAACACCAATGAGAGACCAAAGAATAGAAATCTATTCTAAAGCAAGTCCATGGCAAAGGATTCCAAATAATATATATATATATCCAAATTCCCAAATTACAAACCCTAATTTTTCAATCATGTCAAAATTCTCAAATTACAAACCCTAATTTTTCAATCATGTCAAAATTCTCAAATTGAATCCTAAAACAAAGACAATAACCGAATTTCATCATGAATTAAACATGGTAGTCTCTGATACCAATTGTTGGAAAACCCTATAACGTTGTGCTCAACAATCCATGCCAACTACATGATGAATAACCAAAGGCGGAAGCGTATGTAACGCCCCGGATTTTGATCCAAGACATTACTCAAAAATATTTATTTTCTTTTATTTTTATTTATTATATAATAAAATTTCACTAGGAGATAGTTTGATTTCACTTTAAGAAATAAAGTAATGCAATTTACTTGATATTATTACTATTATTATTGCAAAGACAATTTAACAGTTATAGAAAATGTCCACTTATTAAAATCGAATAATCCAGGTTTTTCCTAACAGAAGGACTCCGCCTCCGCATTTCTATTTAAAATCGACCATAAAAGTAAATAACTTCAAAAAAATAAAATAAAAATGTATCACATCAATCTTATCACTACAAACATTATTTTTATTTATTTATTTATTAAAATACCCATTTTTCCCACATGTGCGCGCCAAGCAAACATCATTAATGCAATTCTTCAAAATCCTTAGTACCTAAATGTTGGTGTAAGGGGTCAGTTCATCCCACAGCAAAATCAAACCAAACAATAAGTTAACAACCATACAATAAAAATATAAAATCTTTTTGTAATAAAAGATTTAGAGAAATAATATTATTTTTTATGATTTGCAAGAGTGTATGAAAAAGTTATAAAATATATATGAAGAACTTCAATAATAACTCACTCTAGAAAGAAAATAACAATGACAATAAAATGTATGCAAAGTATGCATGTTCCTAAAGATATATGATCCGGATATAGCCAGCCACTAAGGCGTCCACACACAAGTCACCCATACCAATGGGAAAATTAAACCAGCCACTAAGACGTCCACAAAGATGCATATGATATGTCATGATAATGATAATGATGTTCGAAATATACAATTCACTAGCCACTTAGGCAACCACAAAGAAATAAAATCCTTACACAATTAACCAGCCACTTAGGCACCACAAAAAAAACTATTCAAATCCACATATCAACAGCCACTTAGGCAACCACAAGGACAAATTCATTGCAGATTAACTTTTTTGTAAATCACATAAAATATGTACGTGAACAAATATCTCAAAATCACCATTTTTATTTTAATAATCCATAGGATCCGATTTTGACTACGTTTTATTGGTAACAATTAAAACTCGTATCACCAAGAATACAATAACAACATAATTTTTATTCATTTCACTATAAAGTTTTCAGCATTCTAAAAATGGACTATTCATTAATGCATTCAATAATCGATCTTCTCATATCATTTAAAATAAAATAAAAATATAAAATTTTCATCAATTTCCTCAAGACACATATATTGTTCATAAAAGTCAAGTTTTTAAATTTAAAATACTCAAGAGTTAAGATTTACAATCAAATATATCATCATAAATATATTACTAATCATAACATTATAAAAATTATAACTTCACACTTAAATACTCTAAAGCACGTAAAGTACCAAATATTTTCACTACAAACATATTTATCAGACACAATAATAAAAATATAACTCTAAAATTAATTTCATCAAGATAGAGGTATTATAAAAAGAAACAATCAAAGCATTATATTTTGTTTTTTACGACGAAATTAAAATCAGTCTTTTCTTTTAAGACATCCAGACATCATATCAATATTTTACGATTCGCTAATTTAATATCTAGCCTAACTCTGCATGGGGAAAATCCCTTACCTCAAGTGCTTTCCTTCCAAGTGACACTATATTGTCCTCGAAATTTTCAACAAGATGAAGGAACAAAAGTTTAGAACCTCGATCCGAATGTGAGGGAATGTGAGGATGGTTGTTTGAGTGACTTAGAAAATAATTATGATAAATGTAATGTTGGTAATAGTGTGTCTTACAAAGGAGAGGTGTATGTGACTAATAAAGGAGGTGGGTAATTGATCAGGGAGAAGGAATAATTCCCTTCATTGAGTTTAATTGCCCACATGAATACGGAATTCAATTGGAATAATATCATTCAATGACCAACCGTTAGGAATTAATTGGCATTCATGTATTTAATTTTGACTTGGTCAAAATTGACTTGGTCAAAATTGACTTGGTCATTGTTCACTCTAAGACAAATATTTTTACAAGTTTTAATTAGTTAGTAAAAAAAATCCCAATAATTAATTAATATAAAATTACTTCATCAAATAATCAAACATGTAAGGAATAATTATTCTATTATCGTCACACTAAAACAAAAAGAATAAACAAAACTAATGGTTTTAATTTAATTAATTAAAATAAGGGTGTTACAGCGTACCTGTGACAATTGCCATTGATGAAATCCTGGGATGATGATAATAGAGCCAATGGGTTGGGTGATCTTCCTCAGCAAAACACCCTTAGGACCTTGCTCTCTTGATGGGGATAGAGAGAACCAGAGAGTTTTCTCCTTTTGGTTTGTGAAACTGAATAGTCTTATTGTGTTTGCCTTGGGGACCACTACCCCTATATATAACTATTATTAGTTATATCCCAAATTGCAGTATTTCTAATTCAACCCCTCATTAAATTAGAAACTGTCTGGTATCTACACTATTAATTTTCATAACTATTATGCTCTTTAGCCATAAACTATTACATATTATTTGACCCCTAGTTTATTGGCTAATTATATAATGACTCTAACACACTTTATTAATTAATTACATATATGACCCATAAATCTTACAATTCTAGATTATAATGCAGTGAATAAAAAAATGTTAAGGCATGTCACTACTATAATTAAGCTAACGACAATGAAAACTTTATTGTTCCTTGTTTGGTTGATTTTGTTTTTGTTGTAATTCTTTCGAAGATGGGAGACAAATTTATTGAAGGAGATATAGGAGGATGAAAAAAAAGCATTTACTATCTACTATGAAGGCCCAATACATGAAATTAAAATGTAAATTGAAAAGTAATTCTAGAATTTTTTATTATGTAACATGGGATTCATTAGTTTATATATTCTTTTTAGCAAGATTGAACAAAAAGATAAATTCATTAATTCGTTGTACTATCAAATTGCCATATGAGATTATTCTCATATTTCAAATCTTATTATTATCCTACACTAAAATATTTTCATAACTTAGATTGTACCAAATAATACAACTTTATTTTATTTCAATACAACCTCTGTAGTGTAATCCCTTTTTTTTTTCAATACAACCAGACTCATATTACATTTATACCATTTGTTTTAGAGAATGTTAGCTATTAGTATATTATATAAATAGTTAAGCATTGAATTGTATTTAGACCTCTAACTCAAACTCTTTCACGTGTTCAAACTTAATTCTATGAATTACGCCACTCATTTTCAAGTTTCACAAAATTAAAGTAGAAATTTTATCAAAATATATGGTGGTTAAGATAAGTAACTAATAATGGTGGGGAATAATCAACAACAAAAACGTAAACCATCTTATGTGTCAAGATCCTTCATTCGATGCTTATCAAAGTGTATGACGTGGGAAAAGTTGATTATAAAGTTATATTTAAAAAACATTATGTACAATATTAATAAAAAGCCGTCTTAGCTCAGTGGTAGAGCGCGTGGCTTTTAACCACGTGGTCGTGGGTTCGATCCCCACAGACGGCGAAATATAATTAATTTTATTTTAATCACATAAAAATCTTATTTTCTAAACTAGCTATTAATTCATGAGCTTCACGACATTGATGGCATTAACGTCCCCACCTCTAACATTTAATTCAACCTTCTAATTAAAAAAGGTTCATATGAACTCCATGCACACCCAAAACTCATTCCAATCCACCGCATATTCTCATTATAAATTCACACACTGCCATTCCAAACTTTTTATTTTTTCCTCAACTCCATTAAATATAAAGGGTCCTCTCTAAAGCATGTTCATCCCCTCTAATTTTGTACCTAACTAACTATATACTTTAATTTAATAGCACCTACTAACAGTTATTATATATAAGAATCCTTTGACCGTGACCAACTTCGATACATAAAAAATAAATAAATTTAAAGTCAAAGGGCTATTTGTTTTTATTTTCACATAGGCAATGAAATTCGAAGATTATCTCATGGAGAAAAGACAAGAACCTCAAAATAGACAAGACCTTGAGAAAGAGGTGAGTAAGTTTCTCTCATTTGGGTTGGTTGTGTTTTCTAACCATTCATAGAAAGCCAAAAGAGAAAGAGATATTAGTAACCTCAAAGTTCTATTTCAAGTTTGAACTTTTTTCATTAATGTAGCTCTCCTTTATTTCATATATGTTCTCATAGGTTGTTCAATTGCAAGCACAGTTGAAGGGTGAAGAGAATCTCAATAGGGTCTTACTTTGTGCAACATTGCATGGCGCTGTTTGCTCTCTCTCACATATTCCTTATGTGATTCTGCATAAGGTTTAATATTTCCTCTCGTCACATTTTCAACAATAAAAAATTATCTCTAAAAGAATGTCGTTTTTAATTTTAAATTTTTTTTTAATTATATTTTTACGATAATGTGAAAATATTATTAGTTAATAAAATTAATTTGATAAAAATATATTTCTCTTTATTTTATTTATAATTTTTTTTAATTTGTACCAAACTATCTAGTATGACAATTAAGCATAAATCCATAACTTAGACAAAAGTATATAATATTTCATTTAAAATGATATAATACATTGGACTACTTTTTACATATATAACATATTGTAGGTTTATGAGCTTCTTGAAGAATTGGCATTAGTAGAGGAAGAGATCAGTTTGCTAGAAATTAAAGTTAAGGAACTAAAACTTAGATTGTACAAAGAGAGAAAAGAGACCAAAGAATGGAAAATACACCATAGAAGACAACTTAAACTATGTAACCAGTTCCAAGGATCAATTTCACACAATTATGAACTGTACTCTAAAGGGAAAAAGTCAATAGATAGAAGGGCCTCTTTAGGTTCTTCATTGGATATCCATAGCTTATTTACCACCCCAAGAAGATCACAAGGTAAATACATGACATGTACTAAGCTATGTATTTTTTATATAAATATTGTATTTTTTTTTTAAAGTGTTTATTTTAGTTTTATAATAAAAAGATAAGAGACTCTTGTTCAAAGTAAATCATTGTGATGGATACAAGATGAAAAATAATGTTAGTTCGGAAATAATGCAAATATTTTTTTTTTTTTGACATTTGCATTATTTTAGACAATACAAATAATAGTTTACTTCAAGAATCTTTTATTTCTAATTTATTAGCAGTAAAATTAGTATAAATTTTAAAAAATAAAAAATTGAACTCTTTTTTGCATAATACAAGAATTCTTCTCACCATGTGATTTTGGATGTTTTAAACAGAATATGAAGTGCCAAGAAGAAAAACAGGAAAAACACCAAGACAAAATGCCATTGAAAAACCAAATGAATTGTCAGAGGAACTTCTTAAATGTCTAATCGAAATTTTCCTAGAATTGAACCAGGCATCATTGAACATCAAGGAATCAGAAACTATTGTTCCAAGACTCACTCTTTCCTGCATGAAATCCACTACCTTCATCTCAAAGAATTCATCCAACTGCAAGACACATTCATTCCTTTCAAATGGCAATGCCTCTTGTCTTGACCCATATGGCACATCAGCAGATTTAGATTGCACAGCAAGAGATGTAGGACCTTATAACAATTTCATCCAAATTACTAGGAGCTCATTACACATTGAATTCTTTTCACACTGTTTGCCGGCATTCAGAAAATTGAGGTTGACTTTTAGCTTTAAGTAGCTAACCAATTAAGTCTTGTTTGGATAAACAGTTTAATTAAATGTTTATGTATAAGTTATTTCTATAACAAAAATAAAATAAAGTCAAATTATTTTCGTAAGTTATTATAGAGAGCTTGTGAAAATAAGTTGAAAACAACATATAGACATGTCATATCATAAATTATTTTCATAAACTCTCTTTTAACATTCTTCAACTATTTATACCAATAGATAAAATTAAATAAGTCAATCAAGACATTATGTATGCATATCTTATTCTTATCTATCCCTCACTTTTTTAGGATTTTGATGCATAAGCTATGTGATGTTGATTTAAGTTTCTTGAGCTTCAAGCAAAAGTTGGCATTCTGGATCAACATATACAATGCCTGCATAATGAATGTACTGTAAGGCATTTCAAGTCTTCATTAACAAGAAATTACTTAACATCTCATATCTATGTAAAGATAGACATGGTGAATCTTAGAAACCTTTTTATATTTTTTATGTAATTACAGGTATTTTTGGATCATGGCCTTCCTTCTACACAAGAGAAATTGTTGCCTCTTATGAATAAGGTATATGTGAGTGGATGGTAATGGAGCAATGTTAACTATGTAGTTATGATAATAAGGAGACTCTTTTTTTTTGTGATTGTGCTAATACTAACTATGTAGCTATGCATTGACTCAGGCTGCAATGAATGTAGGAGGGATAGTACTGAATGCTTTGGCTATTGAACACTTTATTCTACGCCATCCATGTGAATCAAAACATGTATGTAACATGTTCTTATATCACTACAACTAAAAATAATATTCTTAACATTCACTAAAATTTTAAATTTATTCAAAAAATGTCATGTGCACAACATGAGAACCAATGCATCCATGTAAGACTAGTGTTTCTTGTGTTGGGATGTATGCATTATTTACATAAACCAACTAACTATAAAGTTCATTAAAAATGTTTAGGGTCCTGTGGACGAGAAGGAAGTCCTACTGAGGCATGCTTATGGTGTGGGTTATCCAGAACCCAATGTTACGTTTGCTCTCTGCCGAGGCACTTGGTCATCACCAGCTGTAAGTGTATTGCTCTGTTGCAAAATATTAGTCGGCTATGCCGATTACTAATCTCTGTCAAGGAATTTAATTGACCACTTTTTAGTGAATGAAGAAAAGAAAATAATCTCTACCGTAAGTGTATCTCTTTGATGAAAAAAGAAAATAATACCAGGTGTTTGTTGTGGCAGTTAAGGGTGTACACTTCAGAAGAAGTTGTAAACCAATTAGGGAGAGCCAAAGTTGAGTACTTGGAAGCTTCGGTCGGTATAACAAACAAGAGAAAGATAATTGTGCCTAAACTTTTGCAGTGGCACATGCACGATTTTGCAGATGAGATGGAATCGCTAGTGGAATGGATATATAGCCAATTGCCACGCTCAGGGTCATTGAAAAGAGCTATGATGGAGTGCCTAATACGGGAAACAAAATATCCCATGTCTAAAACGGTGGAAATTCAGCCGTATGAATCTGAATTCCGCTATATCCTACCCATTTAATTTATGTAGTAAATAAAATGGTGTTTTTTCAATATTCCCTGAAGCACTAAAAGCAAAAAATGTAGTTATTCTATTTGTCCGATTGATAGAGCATTACAATGTATTAAACAATGCCACTGATATCTAAGGTATTGAGCGACCATAAGGACAGACAACCCACCCATAAATATTCCACACCTATCCAATCAAATCACATTACTTTACAATGCTTCTTTGTTGTATTATTTCTAAAACACATCTACAAGTATCTAAAAAGATTATACTGGCAAGGATTTAAATCCTTTAAATATAATGTATTACCATGCTGAAGGTGAATACATTTTGTCCGTTGGCTCAAGAAGGATGGCTACTATAATATTGTATAACAAAGTCAGTTTTACAATCACAAGGTCTGCATTCTTCACAAGCTAAAGTAATCTTACTGAAAAACAAGACTTGTGTATTTTGCCAACATCATTTCATGGCTTATTGAGTATGAACTTTTTAAAATAATTAATTTTCGTCGTCATTAAGGAGTTCATATGGCGTCCTCCATAATTAGTTTAGACGTCCATTAGTTATATCCAAACTAATAAATATTTGAAAAATTCCTTTATTGCAGCACAGTATAGAAATAAAGATAACCAAGTAATATCCCTTGTCTTCTACTTAAAATTTGCAGCACAGTATAAAATATATCTCTCCGAAAGTGCTACGTACACTATTATTAGTCACACAATACAAGAATCACTTGTTGGTTTTGCTTACACTCAATCATAAATTACAAAACTTATAGGCAAAATGTAAATAGTGCAATACACAAGTTGAGTTCCTTTCCAAGAGAAACAATAGTAACACTTGATTAAAAATAGAATTCCACCCAAAAAATAAATTAAAAATACATCAAGTTATACGAAAAGGCACTAGTAAAAATGAAAAATCAGAAATCCAATTCCTCACCAAACAAATACAGAATAATTAGCCATGTTCTTCAAGTTTTTCATGTATACTTGTCCACAAATTAATTACTCTTTGAGCATTTTCTATCAAGACTTATGAGTGGGTAACAGGTGATTCAGCTAAGAAATTGGCAATTCTATTTAAGAAATTTAAACCAAATACAGTCTCTTCACAGTTGACCTTTACAGAAACAATCAATGGGTCGGAGCATTTACCTTCAACAGTGACTGTAATTAAGCATGGCATGGAATTGCTCAAGATCTCACTGCTGAAACGCAAACACAGCCCAGATGCATCATCAAGGTTGGAACTAACAGGCAAATCCACAGATACAAGAGAGAGATTGGCATTGCTCAGCATCTTCAGTGCTAAGGTTTCACATATCACAAGAAATCTGTCCTCTGTTTGAGTGTTGCTTTCCTTGTTCAGCTTTAGAATGTGATCATTGAAGGTGCAACTGGATGCCAATATTGCAAGAAAATCACGGTTAGAATTCCCAGGGATGAAACAGGAATGAATAAAAGGGAGAAAAGGAGGAGGTTGTTTGAAAAGTGTATATCCTAAAATTCTAGGAAAAATGGTGAATAACAAGTTGCTACAGTTCTATAATGGGCTGACAGCACGGACACGGAAGATCTACTTTTTTAACTTTCATTCAGTCATTCTGATGTATCTATATGGATCCAGAGAAACATAAAACACATTTAAGAAATGCTATCCCAAGGACGCCTAAAGGATATATAGACAAAACAAAGAGCTTCAATGAGCAATATCCTTTCTATTAAAATTTAAGTGTACTTTATTATTTAGCCATAACATTAAATTAAATCACTGAACAGTGGGTCAAAACTCAAAAGACCATTGTAATTTAAATTTTAATTCACTCGAGTACAAAATTTACTTATAAGAAGCTTCCTTCTTGATGATTTTAATTTTCAAATTGAAATTCAAGTCTCCATTATTTTTCTCTTTGGCATTCTAACTCTAATCTTGCATATGGGTGGCATCTTAAATGAATTTGACCAATGGGTAAATTTCTCTATCAAGGAAGTGTAAGTTTTCAAGCATTTCAGAATTCAAGTTAGGCCTAACTCAACTCCAAAAGCTACTTTGGTCATATGTCTAGTCAATGTTGGATCTGAACACACACACACCCCTCGAACACCACAGCGAAGATGTTAGAGACTGTAATGAAGACAGCCAAAAGTAGCTGCAAGAAATCAGCTAGGGCCTTAACCACCACCTTGCTTAGGACTACTAGACATGTAGAGTGTGGAGAAACGTGGGTGACTTAATAACAACTGGTCTAGGATAGGTTGTGATACCACATTAGAACTAGGGCTAGACCTAATTCAAGCAGGAAAGCTAGCTCAAAGAGTAAGGATTGTAACTTGTAAGGATTAACCAAGCCTTATAAGGACTAAATTAACCATATCTCTAGTTGATGAGGGATCTCAACATACCTCCAACACAATGAAGGTGTTGGACGAACTCACACCCAAGACCAGACTTCTAGAGTGTGGACTAATGCAGACAGCTCAATAACAAATCTATGACGGTATTTGATACTATTAGGTTATGCCTAACTCAACTCCAGAAACTAGCTTCAAGAAGTGAGGATTGTCCAAACATTGTTATGAGCACTACATTGATCACATCTCTAGTCAATGATGGATGTCAACAAATATCATTAATATCTCATTCATTATTAAAAAGTTTCAAGTGTGAGTAAAGAGCGCTACTGAGGATGAAGGAACCATAAGCTTCCTAAAAGGAACTTTAATCAGATACATGGTATCTCAAGGGTTACGAATGCAGTCTTGGCTATTTGTATCCAATAAACAACAGAATTGACGTACCTCCTCACATATTCAAACATCCCTGGAAGGTGAGATTCCTTATCTCTGAAATCTTCAATACCAATCGGAAGTGGTTTAACAAAGTATCCAATGTCAGGCCTTAACTTGACAGGGAATTTCTTGTCATTGCAAAATAATGCCAATTTCAGAGGCAAAAGGTGGTGATGGAAGCGAACTAGTAAAGCTCGTTTCACTTTTTGACCAGGCTCTAGAGAAGGGATCACCTCCATGGAAACCAGCGCTGGTTTATCAATATGAGATTTCAAGGTACTGCAACAAAAACATAAAACAAGTAGTAGGCATAAGCACTTACAAGGCTAGCAAGTAAAACTCAGATATATAAGCCGCAAATGCTGCTAGTCCAGTGACAACAGCAAGTACTTTGGACCCCATTTACAGACAATCTAAATTCAAATAATAGATACTGATTTACACCTGCCCAGTAAAAGAAATATGGAAGTTACCAGAAAAGAGGGTTAATACTTACTTTTCGGCTGCTTGTGATATTTGATTGGTAGAATCCGAGCTTTTGCTAGAATCCTCATCTATTAAGACTATATCAAACATGGACTCCAAAGAACAATTTTCAAATAACACTTCTAAACATACAAGATGAGAGGATATGCTTGAAGTTTCAGATAAAAAGGAATAATTCACCATTAAACCATTTCCATTTGCAGGATCCAAGAGAGTGTAGCTTTTGGGTTTAACACGACCTCCAATATTTCCAATGGTTATTCTCGCCGAAGATCTCCGAACTTGGCTCTGTTCAGTTTCTCTTCCTTTAGATGACTTGGATGGTTCATCCAACCAAGACTCGAGAGACTTCGTGGACATCAAGTCACCAAAACCAGAAGTGCCGGAGTGATCCCCACCATTCTGGTTTTCATTAACATTTCTAGTATCTGAAATTTGAATCAGTGGATCATCATTGTCGTCACCTTCATCGCCAGACACACTCTCATCACTGCCACTGACTTCGCTTGAACCAGAAATTGACTGTTCAGAACTACAATCAGAAGCATTTTCATCCTCTGAAGATCCAGATGAACCAGGATCATCCACCTCATCTGAATCACTCTTTTCAGCTCCATCATACTGATCGATGTATGGAAGGCTACAAGGTTTTGGGAGAGGCTCATAGCCAGGAGCTGCATGGAATACTAACTGTGAAAGAGACCCTGGGAGATAAAACCTGTCATTGATAGGTTCAGATGGAACTGTCACATTTTTTGTCTGTCCACCAAATATGCATTCTGCAAGTACACAAGACTGGTCCTTTTGTGATTCACCATTTTCCTCTTCTACATTTTGAGATTCCAAATTGCTTGAGAAAAGTTTCTTCAAGAAGCGCAAACGATCACGAATATCATAGTTCAGGTCACGTTCAGCTAGTTCAACTAAATAACTCCAAATTTTTCTCAAGGTCCAAATATCTTCTCCCTTAATGCACAGTAAAACCTAAGGACAAAAGTCATTAAAATTGTAAACTCAATTGTTTCAATGTAAACCCATTCTCCCCTATTTTTTCTTATATAACAATTGAGGAGGAAATGTGACAACAAAGAAGCATCAAGCATGTATATAAAATTCAGTAATTCAGGAGCCAAGAAATAAGGTTCCAAGTTCTGACACATCAGTCGTTAACTCACTCTATGGTCCTACATACATTTAACAGTACACAAAGTGACGAAATTCAAATACAACTCAATCTTCTAACTGAAAAACTGGGAAAGAGACCGTCAAAAAAAAAAACTGGAAAGGAACAAAAAATATAGAATGCATCGTGATAAACATCAACCAGACACTACATGGAGACCAGCATAAACACAAATTACATATTTGGAGACATCCTATAAATGTCAGATGCTCCAAAACTAGGACCTCATGCAAAATGCATATACTGTGGACAATATTCTGCCACATTTATGGGAAAAGTCATCTTTTGGACTCTAAATTGATCATTTTCAGTTGGTTCCTTTGATAGATATAAAGTGGAACTGGAGAGCGCTGATGTACTGACATCTTCCACTTTGGATGCATTTTTTTTTTTTTTGCATTAAGCGCTGCATCATCCTTGGTTTCTTTACTTTATTAACAGACAAGAAATTCAAAAGAAAAGGTCTGGAATATTTGCACCAGGACTAATCCATAAACCAAAGTATCCTTTACTTTCCAAAGCTAAAACTTAAACAGCCACAAAACATAAACTATACACTCAGCACAGATTTTCCATTTACAAATATTTCTTTAAACAACCAAACTGTCTAATCAGGGACCTCGACAGTTATTCTCAAGCCGGATTTAGCTATATTTTGTTACATTTGACCTCTAAACAAATCATTGGCACCACACTGCATGCAGATGTTCACATCAAGTCTTGAAAAAGTTCCAGTGAAGAATAAGAAGCAACAGAATAGTGGAATACATTCTGCTCAGTTATTATATTAATCAATCAATAAGCAACAAGGTATATACGAACCAGCTTTTTGTACAAAAAGACAACAGTAACTTAATGATATACCTTTGTGATTGTATTAAGAATCTGAAGCTTAGTTTCTAATGCTTCTGAAGTAAAACACCAAGCAAGATACTTAAGTACTGTATTCAACATCCTTGGAATTATCTCACCCAAAGAACAATACTCCCCCAACATCCAGACAATCATTGCACGTGCAGCAGGGACCTTGATTGTATCCAAACTATGAACCAACTGAATTATAACCTTATAACAATTGAAACAGTTGGAGATCAGTCATAACTGCGCAAGCAATGTATCCAAATATTGGCAATTACTACCAAATTAATAATTGCTACACCAAACATAAGATGTTGGTAAAACTAAATCTGTGCCTGCTTTGTTCCACATCTCCATATAGTCATTTCAAATTTACTTTTAATTTAATACAAAAAAGAAAAATAGCACTATTGAAAATAATTATATATGAGAAAGTATCAGAAAAATACCTTTTCATAACTGGGTGGTTCTAGTTTTATAATTGATATGATGGAAATAATGGCCTGAACTAGTATGCCCTCTTCTCCATCCAAGGATCTGATTTCACCACACAAAAATTCTGCAAATATAGACGTTAAACAAGAAACATGAAATATTACATCTAAAGATAGAATTTATAATCAGCCCACACACCTTGCCTAATCAGAGTCAACAGTCCTTCCAGGCATGTAGTTGCCATTTGTGGAAGTCGCTGAGCACATAGACCAATGGCAGCAACTGTGTCTGCAGCAAATCTCCGGTCTGGATCTCTAATATAATCCTAGCAACACACTAAGAAAAGTATCAATTAATGCACCAAACTCTGATTATAGATGTCATAGCAAAGAGATAAACATAATAATTAATGAAACTTATGAGCAGGTGACAGTGGATTCCTTGTTCCTGCATA
Organism: Cicer bijugum; assembly: GCA_037974875.1. Lineage (NCBI taxonomy): Eukaryota > Viridiplantae > Streptophyta > Magnoliopsida > Fabales > Fabaceae > Cicer > Cicer bijugum. Next base: position 3,415,171 of record JBBPBT010000498.1, read on the forward strand.
AACAGATCTTGGTCGTAAGTTTTTTTTGGGTGAGGTAAAAGACCCCTATTGAACACTGATTCCAAGGGGCTTGACAAGGGCGGCGTGGTTGGAAAGTTGGAAGGTCGCAGTATACGACGGAGGAAGAGGAACACTAGAAGAATGAAATTTAGGGTTAAACTTTAACAACAAAAATACCAAAATACTCCCATAACATTTTAAAATCTAAGGCCAATCTGGGTTTTCCCATAAAATACACATTTGTATTTTACACAACTCGAGAAACCCGCGACCTGTGAACACGGCCAGGCCGCCACAGCCATGCACTGCACTGCACCGTTCCAGTGTGATCTCGCTGGGAAACCCCGCGATTAGCTACCTAGGTTTTACTTGGGGAAAAAAATCAACCAAACATGCACTCTGTTGGGACATATTGCATTCTTTAGCCAAGAAGATTGAGAGAATATACTAGTGGTATTTGAGAACGGAGACATCAGTGTGGTGGTCCTTAGTGACATATGATAATGGAATCCAAAGGGCTTGCCAAGGGGAACAATCATTTTAGTGGGGGAAAAAGTAAATGGCTCTATATCAACAGTAAAATAGTACAACATATAACGCAGCTCAGATTGTGTAAAGTTAACAGCTTCAAATAAATTCATATTCCAACACTATCCAAAAATATATACTTGATGTGAAATACCTGAAACTCTTTAAGAATGAATGAAATCGATGACTCTGAAGCAAGAATAGAAAGTATTTCCAGCTTAAGTGCTTTTATTTGATAGGAATCTGCAGAATATATGAAGAAGTCTTCATAGTGTGGAGCAAATAGAGAGGGCATGGCTTTGGCAAACACTTGGATATTGGACAATACCTACATAAGTCAATGAACAAATAATCATCAATATCAAGAGCAAATATCAAAGAAATTGATAATATATATTGATTAACTAGAAACTCGTCATTTTATTAGATAGGTAACTCCTATGTTCCACGAACCATCCATGTCAATATTGTGGTGTCACCTATTAGATGGGTAAATCATCAAGGAGAGGTGACTCCTACAAGTGTCATCAGCACATCAAAATGTAATAAATGAATGATAAGATTTAGAAAGAGGTTGTTACTAAATTATAGGGGATGGCTGTACCCTCGTTCCCGTACACAAGTTTAATACCTATCCCAGTTTAATACACATCCCATTCGCATTAAGTGATTTAGTGATATAATGATGTGTCCATTCAAATCATATATGGGCCATAGACAAAATGTAAAAGGAAAATATTATTTTAAATCTTAGGTTCACCATAACTGCCAAGTCTAGACTACTATAGGTGTGTTCTGAAAATGACAGTAGATAACTCTCTTCTCGTAGTGAGCAAGATATGTTTCAACCAGTATCAAGATTAACAGAAGTGTAATAGAGGCTGGAAATCAGTAAGAACAAGTTTGCACCATATTGCACACAATTTGACTACTGAGTATAGGATTCAGACTACAACTCTAGGGCAAGTGTCCCTGGCATCTACTCTAACCCAAATCAGATCCTCTCCCTCAAAGTTTTCCCCTCTCTTTCCTATTTATGTAAACACGCCAACATACATTCACAACGGCTGACGACTACTCATAACTGTTGGTCAGTTATTAACTCTCAATATCAAAGTTTGACCCGCTATCTTCACAAAACATTTTCTATAAAAGTATTAATTTATTAGACATTAGACAATAAAATACGACCTATAGTAAGATAGAACACGTATTTACGAGCTTCGTAAAAGAAGAGCCCAGTGCCCATGAATAATAAATAAAAGTATTAAAAATTTAAATAATAAAGTACAAACAAAAGAATATAATAGCAAATGTAGACACAGCAATAAAACAAGATAAACAAAGAATTCAAGGAACGTTACTCACCACATATCTTGAGGCATGCGATGATCGCAGGACAAACAAGAGTGGTTTAACAATTCTTTTAACATCCTCCTTAGGCGCCATTATCCAGTGTACACCCGCAGCTGCAAGCACAACTGCACTGTTATGTGACCATAACAATGGGGATGTACACTGCAGTAGAATCTTCACAACTTCATTGTTGCTAGATGTATATTGTGATTCATCCAATTTAGGAGCAACCTTAGTAGTAGAACTTGATCGTGATAAGTAGTCATCAGGCCCTTCAATGTAACACTGGAAGATCATCTGTGCTAATTCAGATACTGTCTTCTCAGTGGCATAACCAGCATCTTCTTTTAAGGTAACATAGGGATCATCTTCATCTAAATGGCTATGACCTTTATTATACGAAGAAAACATGATGGATTCTTTAACAAGCCCATGTCTTGCTATCACATACCGCAGAAGAATCCCAATTAGCATTATTTGACCCCATTCTTCCACATCAGGAAGAATCTCACACAACTTTCTGTAATTTCTTCCAATAAGTGAAAAATTGTTTGGGCAAACAGAAGTAAATGCAGAAGCAGCAGCTCCAACAACACCTGGGGAATGATCGTTTAACAACAATCCAACAATCTGCACCACAAGAAACATCAAAATTTATAGACAACAGTAATGACCTTCCAACCATACATGGATGAAATCAAATATCTGCCATAAACTTTCTTTCATTAATTAGATCAAAAGTATGAGACCTAAGATAATCTGGGAGAAAATGCAAACTTTTTTTATTATTATTATAATGTAATCTAGGCCCTATAGAATGAAAATATCAACAAGTATGATAAACAATACATGTGTCTACCAGACCTCTTCAATTGCAGATGCATGTTCCTCCATCCGTAAATCATGAAGCTTAGGAAGAGCATTAGCAGCACATTTTCTAACATAGACAGAAGGATCTCTAGCACATTTTCCCACAGCAACAAGAACAAGAGGTGTGATTGCATGAAGGCGGATGCCTGCCATGGCTCGGAGTGCCCATGCCCTAACCAATGGGTTTGTGTCTCCCAAGTCCTTCTGGAAACAATTGATCGACAGCAATGCTTCATTTGGACGCCTCAACAAAAGAAAGAAAATTGAAATGATAAGAACACCCTTTACGTGGCAAAATAATGCTTAGGTTAAACAAAACATGGCCACAATTTTATGTGTCAATAGTATCCCAAGTCCTAAAGATCAATGTACAACTTTTTCTTGAACAACAAAAAACTGTAAATAAATCCATAACCAATAAAAAAAAACAAATGCAGAAAGAAGTGATAAAACAAATCAAAGACCTACAAATGCATAACAAATCTACTATTCTACTGGTACACGAACCAACTGAAGAACAAAAACACATGCTTAAATCATATTCTCAAATTCTTGAATAAATATGCACATTTAGCGCCGTTTGTATTGGCTTATTTGAGTCTATCTACTCACTTATCAGATTGTTTGAGAGAGCTTATGACGTGTCATAAGCTATTTTCAACATATTGCGAGAAGTTCTCCAAGATAGCTTATGGAAACAGCTCATAGAAATAGCTTATACATAAAACACTTATATAGTAAGTATTTATGCTATTAAGTCCTTAACTAAGTTGCTTATCCAAAGAGGGCCTAATCAACTCAAAGAGCTAAAAACAACAATATATATATATATAGCTAAATTAAATACAATGAAACGAGAAAGAAAAAAGGAAGCAGTTGCAGGTAGAATAGAGCATACTTTTCAGCATAATGCAGAAGGTACAAGTAAACCAGTTTCTTCACTTCCAATGACGGAGACGCAACGTTTTTAACAACCTGTAATTTTCGTTCACAACGAAAACGAAGTCAAAAAAAAAAAAACAGAAAGAAAAAATACACACTAGTAAAACACACACACGCATGAATCACCTACAAAATCAAAAGTACAAATCAACAAACATGTACGCTGCACAATCTCGATTGAAAATTTCCATCCTAACAAAGGTCAACTAAATCACGAGCAAAAATGGACCCGATCGAATGTAGCGTTATTCAGTAACCGTTACGGAGAGAGAAGTATGGATTGGAGTGAGGGAGTGACCTGAGGGAATAAATTGGAAACGTCGAAGCCTTGAGCGATGAGAGCGAGTAAGCGTTTGAGAGCTTCACATTTCTCGGAATCGAACCTGCTGTCTAAGAGAGGGGCGATGTCGACGTCTTCGGGATCGTCGTAGAGGTGTGCGTCGGTGCCGATCCGGAAAACTGCCGTGGATGCCTTGCTCAGAGACTCTGCCGTCGCTCCGAATTGGGGGAACATTTTGTTTCTTCTCTCTCTCTCTCTGGCTTTGAGTTGGAAGCAAATGTTAGTTAGAGATCTGTTTAAGGGGATGGTGAATTGGGGAGAGACGGTGAGTGTAGTGATAGCCAAGTGAGCAATTGGAATTTGGATGACCGAAAGATGAGTGCACTGGATAAACACAAGAGAACTGATATGATATTTTTACATTTTACAAGTGTTCTTTTGGATTGGTACTGAGTTTACATTTCATCAAGGAATTGATTAAAATAGTTTTAGAACAGCATCCAATAAAAATTCATTTTATATAATTATTTTTAATTTGATTGTATGACTGATAAACTATGATGGTGTAAATTTATCCATGTGTGTGTAAATTTATTTTAATTTATCATGACCGTTAAACTTTTTTATTAATTGTGTGTTATTTGATGTCTTAAATATATAAATTATATCGATAATTAAAAATAGATATACTTAATTTAAAATAATTTTATTTATTTTAGGTTTAATTGCATTTTGGTCCCCCTATTATAGGTAAAAATTAAAAGTAGTCTCCCCATTTTGTTTGTGCACACTTTTAGTCCCAAAATTTGAGGCCATGATGAGTTATCATTTTTTTAATTTTTTTAAGGACGTGTCAATAAAAAGATGACGTGCGGACGCTTACGTGGAATAAACTCATTATTATATTATTTCTGATTAAAAAAAATTATATTTTCAAAAATCATTTTAATAATTGTGACAATATTTTTAAAAATACAATTAAATTGTTGAAATTAAATTAAAAAAAAATGAAAAACATGTGCAGCACCATGAAGGAGGATCAGAATCGTATGAACTTGTTTGAACCCTAAATCAAAAAACAACCACATCTCAGTTCTGAGATACTATCAAACAGTTTATGTGCATCTTCAATCCTGTTACATTTCAAGTACATATGAACCAAAGAAGAAACCAAAATGGAATCAGAACCAAACCCAGAAACATAAGCAAAGTCATGAACCTGTCTACCAAGTTTCAAAGCATTCAATGCATAACAAGCTTTAATAGCACTAGGAAGAAGATAACTATCAAGAAGAAGACCAAGAGAACCCATCAACACATCTTCTAAGTTCCCAAGACCAGGCAAAACACAAGAAACAGCAGACTCGTCAGGCAAAAACCCTTATGAAATCATCCCTCGAAACAACATCGCCGCCTCACCATAGGACCCAACATTCCCAAACTCCGCAATCATTCCATTCCACGACACCAAATTCGGCTCCACGCCCTCATTCCTCATCTTAGAAAAAAGCTCTTTCGCTCGATCAACAAACCCAAGCCGCGAATAACCTGCAATCATAGATAGCACTCTAAACAACCACATCTTGTTCAGACATACTATCAAACAGTTTTTGTGCATCTTCAATCCTGTTACATTTCAAGTACATATGAACCAAAGAAGAAACCCAAATGGAATCAGAACCAAACCCAGAAACATAAGCAAAGCCATGAACCTGTCTACCAAGTTTCAAAGCTTTCCCTGCAGAACAAGCTTTAATAGCACTAGGAAGAAGATAACTATCAGGAACAAGATCAAGAGAACCCATTTGAGAATTGGGGCAATTTTTGATTTAGGGCTTCTGATTCTCAATTTGCCTTCATGTTGCTGCACATGGTTTTCATTTTAATTTAATTTAATTTTAACAATTTAATTATATTTTTAAAAATATTTCACAATTATTAAAATGATTTTTGAAAATAAAAATTATATTTTTTAATCAGAAATAATATAATAGTGAGTTTATTCCACGTAAGCGTCTGCCACGTCACCTTTTTATTGACACGTCATTAAAAAAATGACAACTCATCATGATTTGGCCTCAAATTATGTTTGGAGGACTAAAACTGAGGACAAACAAAATAGGGGGACTATTTTCAATTTTCACCTATAATAGAGGGACCAAAAGTGCAATTAAGCCTTTATTTTATTATTAATGATATTTTAATAATTATTGTAGTTATTCTCAAGGTACATTTTTCGAAAGGTAACGAATGATATTTTATGTGTTCACGTTTCAACGCAATACAGTAAAAAAGATTAATCTCATTAAGATCATCGGGAATGATATCAAATATAACTTCTTAATCACACTTACTACAGTTGAAGTTATAAATGTTGTGAGCAAATTTAATATATTAAGATGTGTGCTAGATTTCAAGATACTTACTTTACATTTAATGTTATTTTTGTGTTGTCGAATTACTTAGATAGTTTCTTTATAACACGAGTTGTCGAGTCTAAAACAAAAGAAACTACATGAAAAAATTTCAAAAGGTATATATTTTCAAAACATTGTAAAAAAAAATGAAAATGATAAAGTGATAATAGTTATAGACAATTAAAAACCATACTTTTTTGGACAAACTACGGTAGTTGAAATCTATCCAACAGATGTATGAAATGAATATTTTCATTTAAAAAATAATAATATTATTAATAAATAAATAAAATTAACCAAATTCAAACTTTCTACTTTACCTTCATTTTTACACTTAATCATTTATAGCAACTTCTCTTTTTTTTTTTCTTTCTATTTCTCATTCCACAACAAAATTTTACATCAAACTCTTAACCTTTAAAATAAATTTAACAAAAAAAAAGCATAATTTTTTATACTCATACAAATGTTCGTGATTAGGATTTTGAGGTTAGGGTTAGTGAGTTACAGAATGAGAAGAATATTAATTATTTGAAAGGTATTTATTGAGCTTTTTGAGGTAAAAATACAACTCTAATACTAAGAATGAATCTCTAGAAAACTATAATTGTGTTTAAAAATATTATTTTGGTGTAATAATATATTTAAAGGATTTTTATGGTTTCTTATCGTTAACTAAACTTTAGAATAATTTTTCTAAAATCTTGATAAAAAATTTTGTACTCAAATTTGTTAGCTGAGGTTTTGTCTACTACTTTGGGAGTTGTTACATAATAAATTTAGTTAATTATCTGTAGTTGTGAGTAGTCGACGATCATTATCATATTTTTTTATTATGCTATAATTATTATTTTACTTATTTTCTATGTTAAAGCATTTATTTAAAAATTGGAGAACACAACCTTTAAATTTTGATTTCATACTAGTTTTGGTTATATAATATATTTATAGTTTGATTTATATAAGAGTTATAAAGTATTTAAATATTTAATTGATGTGCATTTGAATATATTTTCCATGAGTTGCGATGAAATGAGAAACAATCTTTAAATGTGTTTTTTTGAAAATCGTTGTTATAATTATGAAATCATTGACGGAAGTAGGTGCACCTAGTTACGTCATTTTGATTGAAGAGAGTTATCTATTAGATAGAGTCGCCTCTATGAGATATGTTATTCTTAAGAGGAGAAGGCTACAACGAGATGTAAGCTTCATCATTGACGTATTTTGAGGGATTGAGATGAGATGATTATTCGTTAGATGGAGTCACCCCTAAGGGAAATGTCACCCTTAGGAGGAGAGGACTATCAGTTAGATGAAGTCGCTTATTGGTTCATAAAAAATTATGTTTTTATTTGTTTGATTATCTATGATTTTTTCAAGGTTGTTCATTGTGGTTTTATTTCTTTATGAATTGGATTTTAAATATTTATATTTGAATGACTAATTTATAAGTTTAATGATTTTATGACGTGTATATTTTATTTTAGAATTATCCATATTTCATGTAGTGTTGTTTAACATAATTACCACAAAATTGTAAAACAATTATTCACGTTTTTTTGTGTTTCTCTTCTAGATGGTGGTGATTATTGTCTCCTTACTAAGTCTCTCTGACTTACCTCTAAGGTGTTCATTTTTTTTTCTTCAGATTCACAAGCACTTGAGTAGCAAGTAGGGGTGAGAATAAGTCAAGTCAGGTGAGGCTTTGAAAGATCTGAGTCTGACCTACGATTAATTTTTTAGACCTAAGTTTAACATACGGTCGATCATAGGCTTTTTTTTCCAGTCTGATATGACCTTTTTAAAAGTCTGACCTAAAAGCCTATTTAAAAACCTTATTCACATTAAAATATTTAGATGCTCTACTCATATCATATTATGCTCTTCACATATCAATATCAATGTACATATATATATATTAAACAAAAAATAATTTTTCTAACAAAATAACTAACTGAATGATTATCGAACATGAAACGACTACGAAATATAGAATCGCTATCGAATATGGAAACGACTATCGAATATGGAATGATTATTGAGTGATTGTCTAATTGATATAATTTAAAATATGAAATAATATTATTAATATAATAATAAATAATAAAATATATATAGACTGACATGTCAGGTCTAATAGACTTTTTATAAGTATGAATCTGACCTATTTAAATAAATAGATTTTAAAAATAGTCTAAGTCTAACCTTTTTATTAGATAGATCGGGCCATACCAGACTATAAGCAGGTCCGGTCATAGGCCCATGACGGACGACATAACATATTCTCATCCCTAGTAGCAAGTTGTTAATAGATTCAAGTATCATAACTTTTTTTTGGTAGGCCTATTTGGTTGATGACTCTTTTATTAAGTATTTGTTGAGTCGTGATATATTTTGCAGCTATTTTGAATCTAAAAAGTCTTTTGAGAATCTAGATTAAGCGTCAGTTACGGTGTTCGGTTTTTGAATCGTGAGAGTTTATCTCTCTCCACTTATGTTTTTCTATATGTAGTGGTTAAGATTTAAACTCTTGACTAAATTGTTCATGAGTCTAAATATATACAGTTATATCGCATTATGTTGATATCAAAACTTCGTTTGGACCATTCTATAATAACTAATAGATCTAAAATCATGATAGTCTATTTAAACATATGATGAATCCTAATCTATATAAATGACTCAAACAAACTATTAACGTTTGTCACTAACTTGCAAACCACAAGCTACTATGTCCATGACCATATTAAGGCATTACACAGCCACATCAAAGCCTCACAACAACTTCACTTGCTGAAAACCTTTGCTTTTTATTGAGTTTTATCTTTCCAAATTATTTCAAAGCTTTACCAAATGAGGTAGCACCAAGAATCTTAGGGTGGAATAGAGTAGTCCAAGTCGGCACTTAATATCTTACCTCTATTTCCACTTATCTTATTCTAACTAAAAAATTAGAGTATTTGCATATACCACTTTACTCAATAGATGAAATACCATCCTAGTTAATCACCAACTCGGGTCATCTTTTTCGTTCATTTCGAATCAATTAAAACCATATTTAATTTTATGAAATAAAAAAATTATGTTTAATTTAATTATATTTTATTTTATGTGATTAAGTTAAAAGTGTGTATCTAGAGAGAAGTAGAGTTAGTGATGTTTTCTCGGTTTGTGAGAGTGAAGTGTCGGAACATGGTGGTTCGAGGCAAACAAATCCAACGTGTGTGTCTTCGAAACCTGAAACGGCAATGGTAGCAATGTTCGTTACTTCACAACATCAAACCCTAATTACTATCCAAAATTTTCTCTTTTACTCTCACAATTCCCTTCATTCTTCCTCTTCAAATTCGATTTATCTCATGCACAGAGCTTCCAATTCCAATCTCTTCAAGGTCAACAACTCTCTCTCTCTCTTAACATTCATAAATTCTAAAATATTCCCTTCAATCTTTTATACTCTAATTCTCATCATTATAATAATTAAAATGCTTTCTTCTTTTTGACTTCATTTATATCTACTGAATCACATCATAAATTAATCTCTTTGCTTTTTTTTTTTTTTACCTTAGCTTTATTATTCGGTTTGATCATTGTCCTGTTTTGGATTTCATTGTTGATTTATGTGATGATGGATAAAGAACTGGAAATGGTCAAGAGTTTTTATAAAAATTAATAAAAACAAACGGGAGTGTTTCTGTGCTTCTTTGTTTGATCATAGTTGCTGTTGGTTGAATTTATAACATTCTTTTGGAAGGACTTGGATGTGGCTTTGTTTGAATAAACGACTTAATTGAACATAAGTTTATTACATAAGCATTTATCATAAGTTTGCATTTCTATAAAATAAAGTCAAAATTGTTTTCATATAAGCTATCAGACTCGAATAAACCAATCCAAGTAAACCCTCACTCTGTCAGGGAATCTTGTAGTCAATGCAGTCAGTGACTTTAAGTCATAAGATGAAGACCAAATGACTCATATTGTGACTTTCGCAAAAAAGGAATTTATAATCTCACATGAATCCGATTTTTATAAATGTCTGAGATTGGTGACTGCAATACCTTTTGACTGCACCAAATCAATTTCCCTTTAAAGAAAGTGTAAGCATTGGATTCAGAACCCAGCAGCCAGGAAATCACACATTTTCCGCACACCTGATATAGGCGGTCCAAATTTCAACTTTGGTAATTCAGCTGGAAATTCAAGTAGCAATACGTGCCTCTAATATTTGATCTGACAATCCAGACCGATGACTCTGTGATTGTATCATTGTTTGAATGTTGGGAATCCAAGTCCACAAACTATAAATGTTATTACGACAAATTTCATAATGCTTTTGTTATTTTCATCGGAAGTTATTTACCCGTTTCTTGACATTTTTGTTTTAGACTGTATCTGTTCATGCATTATCTCTTCTGAAACTCCATACTCCAAAGTAAATTCTAAATTATAAGTTCTAATATTAATTTTTGTTTTTCAGGTGCCATAATTTTGAGTTGAGCCCAGGAGAAACTCTAATGGCTCACTGCTCTATCAAGGATACTGGTATTACGGTATCCCAATTGAGTTGGTGGTATGTTGTTTCATCTTACGAAGAACTCAAACAAGGGAGACACAAGGTGAAAACCTCAGCCGAGACTTTCACTTGTCCGTACTGCCCTGAGAGAAAACATGATTATAAGTACAATGAACTACTTAATCATGCTACTGGGGTTGGTAGGAGTAATTCGGACAAGAGAAGTGCTAAAGAGAAGGGTAGTCATCTGGCTTTGGTAAAATATTTGGAAGAAGATCTTCCTAGTAAAGATAGTCCATCAAAACCTGTAGATCAAGGTGACCTGTTTGTTAATGAAGTTACCGTAAAAAAAATTCTCTTAATTTTTCTTTTCTCCCTGTTATTCCATATATGCACAAACTTGCTATTTCACAAAGATGATGAGCACTTGTTTGGATTTACGTTTGCATCTTGTTTCTCGTATCCTGAGACACTTTGGATGTGAATTCTGAAGTTACGAATAATAGTTTGTGGATGGCCGTGCGTCAGACCAAATCTGGCCGTGGTTCCAAATGTATACTGAATGGAAAAATGAAGATTTATGGTAAATTGGCTAGACAATGGTCAATGCTAACTCTAACTTTTGTCTCTCAGGTACAAACATTATAAGCCCAGGGCAAACTGTAATGTCTCACTGTTCTATCAAGGATACCGATATAAGTTGGTGGTATGTTGATACAGCTTATGAAGAGCTTAAAAATGGAACTCAAAACGGGAAAACCTCAGACGGGAATTTCATATGTCCATACTGCCCTAAGAGAAAACAAGATTATGCGTACAGGGAACTCCTAGAACATGCTTTTATGGTGGGTCGGAGTAGTTCAGAAAAGAGAAGTGCTAGAGAGAGGGCTAATCATCTGGCTTTGTTGAAATATTTGGAAAAGGATGTTGTAAGTATGCCTGGCCCGTCAAAACCTGTCGAAAAAGGTGATCCTGCTGTTTATAAATTCTTCTGTGACCAAATTTTAGTTCAAGTTAATTTATTTTTCCTAGTTATTGAATATGCGGATACTTTCCAACTCGCAGTGGTATTATAATGGAATAATGTAGATATCCGTAGCGCGTCATAGCAACAATCAGTGCTAAAACTAGTTTTGTCTTTCAGGTACAAATTTGATAAGCCAAGAACAAACTGTTACAGTCACGGCTCACAACTCTAACAAGGATACTGATACAAGTGAATCTCAAATAAGTTGGTTTTATGTAGATAAATTTTATAAAGAACTCAAGAAGGGAAGTCTCAATGTTAGAATCTCAGATACAGCTTTCACTTGTCCATACTGCCCTAAAATGAGAAAACCGACCTATGAGTACAGGGAACTCCTTGAACATGCTTCTGGGGTGGGTCAGAGTTGTTCGCAAAAGAGAAGTGTCAGAGAAAAGGCAACTCATCTGGCTTTAGTGAAATACTTGAAGAATGATATCATCATTATGAATGTGACTGGTCCATCAGAACCTGTGAATGAAGGTGATTCCCCCTATTAAGGAAGCAATTTGTTATAAAACTTCAGTTCAAGTTTTCCTAGTTACTGAATATACTGAGATTGGCCAATTCAATTTACAGATGTCAGATATTTAGTGGAAGTGATGTGTAAAGAGACACATTTTATCAAAACGGAAAATTGATAAATTACCATGACAACAATCGGCATTGATACAAATTTTTGTCTTTCAGGTTCAGGAACTATAGTAAACCTGGGAGAAAATGTGACAACTCGCTGCTCTGACAAAGATTCTGATAAAAGCACATCTCAAATAAATGGGTGGCAAATAAACAAATCTTATGAACAACTCAAAAAGGGGATTCAAAATGTGAAAAGCTCAGATGGTACTTTCATTTGCCCATACTGCCCCAATAAAAAGAGAAAGCGGGACTACGCGTACAGGGAAATCCTTGAACATGCTTCTGGGGTGGGTTGGAGTAGTTCACAAAATAGAAGTGCCATTGAAAAGGCCAATCATCTGGCTCTGGTCAAATATTTGAAAAAGGATCTTATAAATGTCGGCGGCTCTTCAGAACCTATGGATGAAGGTGATCAACTCACAATGATATTTAATGGAATGGAAGTAGTCTATAAATTAACTTTACAAGAATCATTACTAACACTAATTTTGTCTTTCAGGCACCATAATGTTGAACCAAGGAGAAACTGTAACAGGTCACCTCCCTGAGAGGGATACTAATAAAAGGGCATGCCAAATAAATGTGTGGTTTGTAAATAAATCCTATGAAGAACTCAAAAACGGAAGTCTCAAGGTCAAAACATCAGAAGAAACTTTTGCGTGTCCATATTGCCCTAAGAGAAAGTGGGATTATAAGTACAATGAACTCCTTAATCATGCTTTAGGGGTCGGTCAGAGTGACGCACAAAGGAGAAGTGTATTGGAAAAGGCCAATCATCTAGCTTTAGTGAAATATTTGAAAAAGGATCTTATGAATATGGAATATCGAATAAAACCTGTAAATAAATATTTGGAAAAGGATCTTATGAATGTGGAACATCCTACAAAACCTACAAACAAAGGCCGTCTTCTTGTCAGTTCTGAAAATCAGTTTGTGTGGCCATGGACTGGGATTGTGGTTAACATTCCCACGAGACAGACAGAAGATGGACGGTGTTTTGGGGAAAGTGGTTCCAAGCTAAGGGATGAATACCGAAGCAAGGGTTTTAATCCACGTAGAGTCCGCACACTTTGGAATTCTTGGGGTCACACTGGAGCTGCAGTTGTGGAATTCAATAAAAGTTGGCTAGGCTTACATAATGCATTGACATTTGAAAAGGCGTATGCAGTAGATCATCATGGGAAAAATGATTGGCTTGCTTATACTGAAATGAAGTCTGGTCTTTATGCGTGGGTTGCTCGAGCTGATGACTACAATATGGACAACGTAATTGGGGAACAACTACAGAAGATGGGTGATGTCAAAACAATACCTGAAATCATGGAAGAAGAAGCTAGAAGGCTTGATAAACTTGTGTCCAGTGTGAATAAAATTCTTCAAGTAAAGAACAATCAATTAAAAGAATTAGAAGTAGTATGCAATGAAATTACACTTCGCATGGACATTGCGGTGGGTGAAATAGACAGGCTCACTCAATCTCACAGTCGAGGTATCTATTATTATTGAACCTGCGTCAATTTTTCTCTAATTTGGACTATTACTTGGCAACCATTTCTGTTACCGTTTCTTGTTTCCATTCCAGTCGTGGAACCTCAAGTTTATAGTGTAATGGAAACTATAACTTGTTTACAATTGTAGAAGGCTCACCGGGAATGTTAGGTGGTAAAAAACCAACAAGAAAATAAACTCAGTATCATAGAGACGAGACTAGTTTGATAGACGAGTGAGTATACAAGACAAGATAGGATTCAGAATAGAATCATTAGAGAGAAAATTGGGGTAGATCCTATTGTAGAATGGTAGAGTCTCGTCTTAGAGAACACAGATAGAAAGGTTAGTAAGGGTAGATAGAGACTACTGAAAACTATAGAACAAACCAGAAAGAGAGATATACTGGTGAATGATTTATCTGTGAACTTTAGATACTAAGGAAAACTATAGACCAAGACTTATTTCCTTAGAGAGATATATACTGGCGTCACTTGATTCATGTAGCTGACTCCACTTAATGGAAAAAGTCTTGGTTGTTGTTTGTACAACTACTAGTGTGGTAGCATGTAGACCACTAAAATTGAATCTGATTTCAACAATTTTTATTGGGAGAATCAAATAAATAGTGAGAATTCTGAGAGTTTTCAACAATTAATTGTTTTTAAATGATGTTGAACTACTCAAATGACATTCTTTCATCATTGCTTGTGTTCAGAGATGAAGAAGATACAGTCAAGTGCAACTCAACACTTTCAGAGTATTTTAAATGGTCATGAAAGGCTCAAGTTGCAACTGGAATCTCAGAAAAGAGAACTTGAGATGCGAAGAATTGAACTGGAAAAACGTGAGGCACATAATGAAAGTGAAAGAAAAAAGTTGGAAGAAGAGATTAATGAGGTGTAGTGCTTTTCTAGTATTTGTTTCATCTCTTGTATCATACTGTGATTTAAATTCATGTGAAATGAAGATCAAAATGAAAAATATTGTTTTAGGGTGATCAATTAAAATTTAAAGTTATCAACATTTGGATGTTTTAGTGACTTCAGAGAAGGAGTTGACAACCAACATTTTCCTATATTTTTCTTTTTTTCTTTTTCCTCCAAGTCCTAACAAGGATTTTGCTGAGGACTCTATAAGCCAAAAGTTTAACATTATTTGTTTTTTATGTGTCATGGAAGTCCTTCAATAATAATGTGTTGCTAAGAATCTTGTGAAATGTTTGTTTAGCTCCATGATTATGTCTGTTTCCTTTTTAGACTGCAACTAAAAATCACTTTCTTCAAATGGCGTCTCTGGAGCAACAGAAAGCTGGTGAAAATGTTTTAAAACTGGCTGCAGATCAAAAGGTTCGTGTAACTTGTTTTTATGCTTTGTTAATGTAAAAAATGTCAATGTCAGCATCAGAGTAGCAAGCTGTTAATGGTACTTACTATCTACTTATCCAGCGGCAAAAAGAGCAACTTCATGCTAAAATCATCCGGCTTGAAAAACAACTAAATGTGAAACACAATCTCGAATTGGAGATTCAGCAACTAAAAGGAAAGTTAAATGTCATGAAGCACATGGAAGATGATGATGGAGACTTAGATGTTCTGTATACAATGGATGCTTTACATAAGGATTTAAGAGAAAAGGAACAGTCACTTCGAGACATGGATGCGTTGAACCAAACACTGATCATTAAAGAACGTAAGAGCAATGATGAACTGCAGGAAGCTCGAAAGGAATTGATTAATGTAATTTTCTAATGTATCTTCTGTTGTTTACAGATTGCTGATTTTGTTAAACATCTGTTCAATTTGGTATTGTTTTTGAAATTTTCTGATGTTCTAATTATTAGCTCTTTAGAGTATGGTCCCCATCATGTTATTAGATGATGATTTTCATGCTCATAAATGTATATATGAACTAAATACAATATTGAATGAATGAGTAGACTGTCCTGCATATTGCACAATGCTAGAAAAGAAAATTACTTTTAAACTATGATATGGTGAAGGCATCTTCAATGCTCATTTGTGGTGACTTGTAGTGCATGATTTTTATCTTTTGAAATTTCCTTACATCTTTTAAACTCTCTTGGGCTTTTATCTATTGCAGGCCATTAAAGAGATGCCGAGTCGTGTCGATATTGGTGTGAAGAGAATGGGGGAGCTAGATATTAGACCATTCATAGAAGCTATGAAAAAAAAATATAATGAGGAGTATGCAGAAGATAGAGCTTCAGAACTGTGTTCATTATGGGAAGAGTATCTGAAGGACCCTGAATGGCATCCATTTAAAATTTCTGTAATTGAAGGCAAACATCAGGTGTGTTTGTCTTTCTTAATTTTAGGACTAAGAAGAATGATGTCTATATTTAGGAAAATTTCAATAAGGATATCTTCAAATGTTATCATAATGTGGTTGGATCAGTAGTCTGATCTATCTCTATATATTTTCCTTGTGAAACTTATATGCTTCATGTTTTCTTTTAATTTCAGGAAGTTATAGACGATGAAGATGAAAAGCTGAAAGAATTGAAAAACGAGACAGGTGTAGAAGTCTATAAAGCCGTGGTGGCGGCATTGAAAGAGATAAATGAATATAATCCAAGTGGGCGGTATGTAACCTCAGAATTATGGAACTATGCAGAGAGAAAGAGAGCAACATTGCAAGAAGGAATACAAGTTTTGTTGAAGCAATGGAAATTTCATAGACAAAAAAGGGGAATGATATGAGCTTGGTATGTTTTCTATTTGTATAAGATACTTCATTTTTCGTTAAAACTGTATAGCAAGAAAAATATTTTCCAAATGAGGTTCAATTTTCTTTTGAACTGTTTGTTTACTTTTAATGCAAGTTTGGTGTAAAAATTAGTGTAAACTTTTAAATTAAATGCAAAAACTTGCTTTTATTACTTCCTGTCGAACTAAGGTTCAATTTTGTCTCATATAAACCAAACATATTATGGTGAATAAAATCGCATTTGACACGAGAGAATCAATTCTGGTAGTTGTCATGTAACTGCGGATTATGTTGCTGAAAGGTTCTGATGCTGGAATTAGCGCCTTGTTTTTCCCAAGGAAAATGTGCTGTGAATTCAAGCTGCCACATGCATAATGGTTGAGGAATATTTTGCTTCACTGGACATTTGATGCTTTTGTGGAGGTCTTTCTATCGTCACTGCAATCATAATAACCACACAGACTTTGTGCTTATGCAGTTATGCTTTATTTATATAGGTCAAGTTCCAACCTAGACCTAAACTTTTTCATTCAGGCCCCTAAATTTGTGGAGGCATACAATGTAAAATATTTGTTTCATCTTATATGTATATAACATGATTTCTATTTGCCTTCATTATTTTGCTTCTAATTCAACGAGTTGAGTGTATCTAAGTCTCTATTTTTGTATGATTATTGAAAGATTTTAAATTTTTGTTTAGGTGTGAAGTTAGTGGAACATTTGTGTAATTAACATTTCTTAATAGAGATTTAGAAGATGTTTCTGCCAAAAACCAGGAGAATTCTCCTCTAGTGGTGGTGGAGTGATGACCAAGCGACATATTTTAAAGGGTGATACACTCCACTTGAATCAATGCTTGAGTAATTAGTTTGATAGGGAAAAACTACATAAAATTCAATATGCTTCTAATTGTGTAAGTCTAGTTTTATATATAAGTTAACTGAATTTTTTTATTGACTTAATTTTCTTGTGTTGATTCATTTTCATGCGTGTCGTCGTTTTCTTATGCTGATTCGTTTTCTAGGTATTCTATTTAAATAATGCGAATCTATTCTTTATTTGTGAGATTTGTTATAAAATTCATTTAATTTAATAGTAAACATATGCATTCAATTAAAAAGTATAAGACGATGTGTGCTAGCATTTCTTTGCAAATACTAGTATTACTTTTATTTAATTTAACAAGGGAATTTACGGAAGACATCACGCAAGGTATTCTTGGATACCAATCTACAAAGAGACAAATATAAATAGTTGATTACCATCCATTTGCATAATTTTTTTCTTCCCCTTTCTACTTTAGCTTTTCGGCGCGACCAAGCGTGCTTTTAATTAAGGACATTCATGCATCAAACACACTTATGTCAAATTTCAACTACTAGTAGCTTATCATAATACCGAATCATATTTGTGGGTACAAAGAGCAAATCACCATTCAATCAACTTGTAATAACAAAGTAACTAGAGAAATACTTGTTTACTCATAAACATATGTTTGTGACCAAACAAATATTTTTTGTTTAACTAAACCAAATTGAAACTAAACTAACTTAACAAAAAAGAACAAGGGTGTTGATTGGTATAAGACAATCAAATCAACCTGGCGACAAATTTCGAACCATTTGGTCTAAATCAACTGCATTTATCCATGTATACCCCAAAAAAAGAACATGTAAAACTATAAAAAAAAAAGGATTAACACAATTATCTTGTTTCATAATGTAAATATATAAAACATAGCTGCGGGCTCGTGAATTTGAACTTTGAAGCCACTTCAGCTCCTTACAAATTTCACATAATATTTCCCTCCATTTTCTCTGAAAAAGGACAACTGAAAATTCTATAAAAGCTTAAAATAAAACCCATACCCCAAAACAAAACAAGACAAATAAAAGTCAAAAAAGTTTCACTAGTCACTATCATAACATTACCCACTTTTTCTTCATTCTTATCTCTAGATGTTTCCCTCGCATCCTCATTCCAATGAAAATTCAAAATTATATTATGAAAAAGTACTTTTTCCTCTTTTTTTTAACTTAGCAACTAAACCCTGAAATTCTTGCCAGTAAAAGTTTGACCAAATTGCCAATTAGAAGGAACAATGTTCCAAGAAGTGGAAGTGCGTCGATCACTGGCTGTCACTCTAAACGAAAGTGACTGACCAATCAAAATAGCGTTTGATTGCCAATTTTGACCCCAGTTACGGCTCATGCTCATCCAACCACTCTTTGAACCTTTAACGCTCGTCTTCACGATATCACCTGCACCCGCGACGTTGGTGATTAAAACCAAGTTGAAGTAACGGAAACCGTTTATTGTGAATCTTATACCTCCTTGCTTTCTACAAGGTACCCTGCACGTCGAACCATACAATCATTATCACCGCTGGCATAAGTCGTAATTAAACACAAAAACAAGGGTATATTCATAATAACTACTAGCAAGTAGTACTAGAACAGTACAATAGTGACATGAATGTAGATTCTAGATTTGGTCTTCGTGAGTGAGTCGAGTTATTACGCGTTAAAAAGTTGTTCTGGTTTGTCAAATGTCCTGAACCGGTTTCAGATGAACGGTTTCTAGATTCTATGAAAATATTCACCCAATCAACGGTTCTGATCGGTTTTGGATTTTTTGGAATCACGAATCACCACTTTTAGTCCCCACCGTAACAGAATCTTAGCACACTGTTTATCACCTTAACGACGCCGTATTTTCATCCTGTATTGCTTCTCGGGAAGCTGAAAAGCTAAGCGCGTTTGGCCAATTTTTTTTAGATTAGTTGTAAAATAGTTTTGCATTGTTATACAATAAAAAGTTATTATTTTTGTGCATTTATTTTGCTAAATTTTTTGAAAAATAATACTTTTGTATATATGGAAAAATAACTAAATGCAAGAGAGGCGTGTGAAAGAAAAATGTAAAAAGAACAAACAAGATAAAAAAAAATACAAAAAATAAAATAAATTAATAAAACCTATGTGAAGTTCGTTATATTTCTTCTAAACTTAGCTTAAATTGCTTTTAAGTTATTGATTTTTTTTTCTCTTAAAAATAGAGTAAAAAAAGAAAAGCACTATTTTATAAAAATAATTTTGTTTGCCACATATTGTGCTTTTAATAATTTTTCTCTTTGCTATCGAAAAAAAATATTAAGTTAAAGTTTGATAGAAATTAAGAAAAAGGAAAAAAAGAAGAGGGTTAGTATAAGTTACCGGCGGTAAGAAACAGGAACAATGCCAGCACGATACTGAGCAATTTTAAGAAACATCGGCATAGCAAGATCAAAATGTGGTCTTGGAGGATTACACCATCCACCATTATCACTTGGTTGAGCATAATTTGGTGGACAAAAATTTGTAGCTGTTACCAAAATTGAAGGACTGCCAGCGTGGCACCAATTAGGATCATCAGAACACTTTATCTCAAAACACGCGCCACAACTTAACCCTTCGTTAAACAACGCTGTGCTCAATGCCGCTGTGTTCACTCCATACCCTTGACTATACAAATTTCCGTATCCACACGCGCCTCCTATAACAAACAAACAAACAAACAAACAAACATTATCATTAAAAATAACGAAATATGGTCGGACATATTGTGCATTATAGATGTGTGTGTTGTGAATTTTGAAATAATTAGTGACGTGGACGGTGGTGGTGGTTATTAATTATTGTTGTACTGACCCATTGTTCCGGAGGCGTCGCTGCCGCCGTAGAAGGTGGCGTGAGCGGTTTGCCATGCGCCTCCGGTGTAGACACCGGGGATTCTGGCTTCGGTTGAAGTGAGAAGAAGGGTTAGGGTGGTGACAATGGTTATGATGTTATTGAACTTAGCCATTGATGGTTTGTGAGTGAGGAAAATTATGTTTGGAGTTTGTGTGTTTTGAGGAGGGAAATGGAAGTGTTGGTATTTATAGAGAAAAAATGTGGGCCTTAGTAGTGATATATAAATAAATAAAATTATAAAAAGTGATAGTGAATATTTGTTTAGAGACCAAATTAATTTATTGCCGTTGATCGATGACAATTGGTTTTTGTTTTGCGTCTTCTTTATATCATGGTATACTACAAATTTCAAGATTTTTTAAAGTAGTGTTAAAATACCTCATTCTCATTTATTTAATTTTGGTTAATTCCTTTGTTTTTCGTGTTTATGTGTAATTAATTGGCATTAAACAAATTTCATTAAATGTTGTGAAAAAACAAACTTCATTAAGAAAAGTAAAAAGTGGTGCGAAGAGGATTGTGGTGTGGATGAGTGTAGGGGACAAAAGAGGTTAGGACCCTTGAGGGCCACAAGGGTGAAATCAAATCTCTTTGCTTCATATACAAGTTCTGCTACCAAAAATGAAAACATTGGAACAATTTTAGTTTTAGAATTTTTGGATTGTTCTTTTTATGTTTTTAATTGGTATTTGAAATAGGAGTATAAGAGTTTAAGAGATAAGAGGTCAAAGATTATCTGAATTTTATTTTTGCATTATGACTAACTAACCTAATTTTTTTTTTTCACTCTAACCAACACTTCAAATCTAAAAAATACACTCAATTTTGGCACTTTAAAATAGGGTCTTGAATTTGTCATGACCTAAAAAAATAGTGGATTGTAAATAATTATTTGATAACCGATAAAGTTATAACGAATAACATAACAGGTGATCTAATTGATAGACAATAACCACCAAAAAATTAATTAATTTAATTTTAAAATATTTGATAAAATTAATGATTTAACTAATTTAAAAGTAGAATAACATAAAATATATTTTTAATTAATCCTAGTAAGAAACACGTGCTATTGTTCGGTTGACACGTTGTTGTTATTTTAGAAGTGTCTCATTTAAATTTTCAACAAAATAATTTCATTTATATATTAATGATAAATATTTATTTTATATTTATTACCAATAAATATTTGTCTTGTGTATTTGTATCTAACAATGAAAATATTTGTCTCATATTTTTTTAGACATTGATAAAAAATATTTGTCATGTTATTTTTTTTTATGT
>JBBPBT010000498.1:3441116-3452219 GCA_037974875.1 Cicer bijugum
ATTATATATATCCATTTTACAAGCATAATTTTATCAATTAAGTAATATTTATATCATGTCTTAATGAAATAGTATATCAACACACAATATGAAAATAATATTATTTTGTTTGTCATAATATAGACATGAAAAACATAATAACATAAGTGTTATCACATCTTTATCTTTTTTAGCTTTATTGGTTTATTAACGTTTTATAAGAGTTTGGTCCCCATAACTCTAAAACCATTAAAATTGACCCTTTAATTTACGTTTGTTAATTCAAATTGATCATTTCTATGAATGTGAAACCAACGTTGTTCCTCAGTGCCTTCTTTCTCTAATTAAAAAATCTAACAATCAAAACATAGAAAAATTATAAAATTTCAACATAAATTCAATGTCAGACACTTAAAATTTAAAAAGCACCATCAATCATTGAAGAGACTTACTCCAAAACATCCAAATATTCAATTTCTCAAAACCCAAGCTTATATTCTATAATACCAAGTTGATCTTTTTTTAATGATACTTATCAAAATCAAATGCTTTAAATTTGATTTTCTTTGTCTAGTAAGTTGTCTTATTCTTATCAAATTAAGAACCATCTTATTCATCATCAACTATAAAATGAAAGAAAGACACCAACGTATTTAGACTTTCAAGAAATTTTAGATATGGATTTTTTAATGTTCTTCTTAGTGTGATTGAGTTGTGAGTTTTTGTACAAGTTGATTCTTGTTTCTTTATGTCTATTATTTGTTCGAATCAATTAAATATGAACTGGAGATTATAATAGTCGAAACTTCTAAATAACAAGCGATTGCTAGGGATTTTCAAACGAATAAGATGTTTGTTTATCGAGTTCTATATCATATATACCATTAAACATATTTTTTGTTTTGAAAATAAATTAAGATATACTTCATTTGAAATGAAATATACATAAAAATGTAATTAAAAAAATTAATATATCTAATATAATAATTAAAACATTAGGAAATAATCATTAGGAATTAAAACATTTTTTTGGTTATACTCTTTCATTAGGGAAGAATCATTACTTTATGAATTAGGATGTTTTAACACTTTTAAGAACTCATTGAATTTATCAAAATGGTTCACTAATATACGTATAAACCGAGATCCATAATTATACTTATTATCTTTTCCTTTAGTGAAAAGATTCAATCATATGGTGGTAGGTAATTCCGTTGGCACCTACGATTAACCTATGACAAAGATATATAGAGTCTTTGCTGTTTCTATGAGAGAGACCAAAACAATCCCTTAAAATTTAGATATTACTCTATGCATTAATTTATAAAACTTTAATGATCCTAAAAAGATATTGCAAGTAACTTCTTTAATCCAAGTTATCCTGCAATGCACCATCATTAAATATAAAATTATCTTAAAATTTATCATAAACTCTTTCATGTTTTCAACCGTATTAGTTATTAATTACCAAAATATTTATAATCATTTTACATTTTTTTGTTCTAATCAATAAATACTATGGAAGATCAATCTATTAAATCTTTATCTATTTTTTTACTAAAGTTAAATCTCTATCTTAAAGAGTAAACGATTAATTTTGATAATAATATATAATAGTTAATAGTTTTAACACTACTACTAATTTTTTAATTATATAATTTGGTAAATGTAGTTTTAGTATTATTTAGAGGCAAAGTTAATGAAGTTAAGACTTGGAAAGTGGAGGAGAAGTGTCTCATATGGTCTACCAGCACGGAAAGCATTAACAATGATTGATATCATTATATGTAAGAAGAAATTTATGGTTGTCCTCACGAGATAACCTATAAGTGTTTGGTTTAGTAAGAAAAAAAAAATGAAAATTTTATCCTTTACTCCACTATTGTACTCTTATTCTACAATTTTTTTTTTTTTAAATATCAACTTTACTGTTTTTCATCCTTCAAACTTTTTTGGGTTTTCTGCTCCATATTTTTCGGTATCCAAAAGTATTTTGGAAGTTTTCAAAAAAAACTTAAATTTAGTTCCTTAGGACAAAAGCTTTCTGATAATTTTTTTTACAAATTTTCTGGTATAGAGGTTGAAATCGAAAATATTTCAAAAGTTTTCATGTATACTCCTCTTTACTGAAAAGCTTGTGAATTAGTTTTTTTTTGTTGTACAAACCAATTTATTTTAAATTTTTATTTTAAATTATTTAATTTATTTACATTATTTTTAACAGATATAGATACACAACTACTATTATGTGATAAAATAGTAATAAAATATGTATACATACTATCAATATTTTCACCACATGTCATATGATTAATTATAACTAATATTAATATTGTAGAATTTTTTTTATTAATTATTTCAATTTATTATCTATTTTACTTCAAATATTTGATACACGAGAAGCTATTGTGAATAGAGGTGGGAAGATTTGTACTAAAAACAAAGTGACTGTTATTATCACTGGATCAAATAAAAAGATCGGAGAGAGGAAAGATGAATAAATCAATACTAGTTTGGGGGCAAAAGAGAGAAATACAAACGTATTGATAGTTCAACTCGAATTTCAACAAAAAAATGTAGTTGTCCTCTCAATGTTAGATCAAAACCATTAAGAGATGGTTTAGGATGAATAATTAAAGTAATTTGTATAGTTCACAATCAAGAATTTGCTATGTCGGTTTCATATTGACAAAAATGTTGGAGCAATATGTCTTGAAGGATTGACAAAAGTTTCTTATGAATATGTAGAAATACATTATATATTGCAGTTATGAGAAATAATATCTTATGCTTTTGCACATGTTTGAGCAAGAATATATTGATAACTAAGTATTTGTTGATTATATGAAAGAGGTTTGAATGACTTCTCAACACATGTTTATTGAAGCATAGTCTAATCAGGTGATGCATTTTGGGAACATAACGACTAACAAAATATGTTACATCACTATAAAACTTCAATTTTGGAATTTCAGTATTATATTAATGAATTGTTTCACAATGACAACTTACCTTTCGTGATAAGGTTGAGTCTGCTCATTGGCAACTTAAGATAATGTTGGAACACAATATGTGTAAATGTTGGAAGACTATAAACAATATAATAATGTTACAACTTCAAAAAATTAGGGGCGTGTTTTGGAAAAAAAATTAATTTACGATAAAAAAACATAAACACAACATTCTATTTTATTAGAGATTGACTATATTTGTATTAAGACAAGCTCAAAGATGCATTGTTGAAGAATACGATAAAGTTGAGTTGGTGGGTACCAATTAATTTGTATGTGGTTGCTCTATTAGAATAACATATGGATTATTTGTGCTTGTGACTTGGCATGATATAAATTGATGGGAGGTACTTTCCAATACCTTTCAAATCTTTGAATAGCGGAAGGTATTTTGCATTAACTAATGTATAACTCTTATCTACGAAAATAGTACTCCCTACTAAATTCAGCAAATACACTTTTACAGCACAATCAAATTGTTGAGACAAAATCTCAATTTAATGTTTTGATGAAAACAAACAAAAAGTTAATTAAGAATTATAATTATGATTCTAAGTGTTTTGGTATTTAACATGTGCATTTGAGTGTGTTAAAAACAAGATAGGTATCAAACATCACAAACCAAAAGATCAATCCTGGATCGATCTTTTGTTGCAACATATCAATCTTAAGTATCAGATCAATCTTAAGCAGCTGATCAATCTTAAGCAGCAGATCAATATTAAGTTATTCAGTCTCCACATATTTGGATCAATTCTGGAAACCTCATTCAACTTCTACTCTCATAAAGGATCAGCAAAAAGATCAATGAAAGTCTTACTCATTCCATAATTTAAAGAATCAAGACATGTTTCAATAAAGGCATAATACAAAGATCATTCTTCATATAAAGTAAGTGCAAGTACAAGGCTACAAGTAGTAAAGTACACAACTGATTTGAACTATTCTAAAGCCTGCACACATGACAGAAAAGCATGTACTAAAGGCTGACATACTGACACGATGCATAGGGAACAAGCTGTTTTCATAACAGACCAAAAGATCAATCTTGGATCGATATTTTGATGCAGCAGAACAATCTTAAGCTATGACAGATTTTCCAACAGGTCTTTTATGACAGCTGGTCCTTTTCTAACGGCCATATTAGCTGTCCTAAGCCTTCTTGGAGTCTATAAATGCAACTACAAGTTGAAGAACAAAATAGAACAATTAGCACCAAGCAAAAGATCAATCTTTTTGATCATACTCAAGTGTCTCAATCCCTTTTCTTATAGCTAGCTGTTTTGTTTTAATTTCTGTGTTGTAATCATTCACAATAGATGTCCATCCACAAAATATATTTCTCAAACAAGAGTTGAGTAAATATCAAATTCTAAATAGCCTCAAAATCACTACTTTGTAACTCAAGGTTGCTTTGTCAAATCTTGAGTAAGTTGCAAAATCCTTTCACATTTGAAAGACAACTTGTTAAAGTCTTTACAAACAGTAAGGTAGAAATCCTTTTTAGGTAGAAGGGTAGGAATTGTGTAAAGATCAAGATTGATCCATGAAAACCAAGAAGGGTCTTGGTTTGAACACTTAGTGAAAAATCTCACGGTTGTGAGGACTGGACGTAACCCGGATTGGGTGAACCAGGATATATCCTTGTGTGATCTCTCTATCTCTATCTCTATTTATTTTATGCTTTACAATCAGTTTTCATTTTGGTAAAATTGATATTGCTGTTTTTAAACTAAAGATTGATCTGCTACAAAGTTAAGATTGATCTTCTGAGTAAAGATTGATCTTCATCACTGCTAAGATCAATCTTAACCCGAGATCTAAATTTTTAAAAAAGAATTTTCCTAAAAGAGACAATTATAATTCAAACCCTCCTTCCTTGTAATTGATATTTCTACTTCAATTAGCATCAGAGCTTGGTCTCAAAAGTTCAACACCTAACAAGTGTTAGAGAAAAGATCTAAAAAAAAATGTCAAAAGATATGTATATTGTTGAAGGAGGGTCACCATATAGACCACCTTACTTTTGTGGCATAGACTACTATTTTTGGAAAAGAAAAATGTAGCTGTTTTTGAAATCTCAAGATACAACAATGTGACGCATCGTTACAGATGGAGATTTCGTACCAAGAGTCGACCAAAATGATTCAACCTCTGCTGAAAAAAAAGAAGCAGATTGGACAACAGAAGAAAAATCTAAGGTGCTCCTAAACTCTAAAGCTCAATTCTTCTTATCGTGTGCTCTGAGCAGAGAAGAATGCGAAAGAGTTGATGAATGCAAAACTGCTAAAGAAGTATGGGACACATTACAAACTCATCAGGAAGGAACAAACCATGTAAAAGAAACAAGGATTGATATAGGCATAAGAAAGTTTGAACTCTTTGAAATGAACGAAGGAGAAACCAATGATGAGATGTACTCAAGATTCACAACCATTGTAAATGAAATGCGCGCTTTAGGGAAAGCATACTCAGTACAAGACAAGGTAAGAAAAATTATGAGATGTCTTCCAATCATATGGAGACCAATGGTGACAGCTCTAAGTCAAGTAAAGAATCTTGAAGCATTGGGCCTAGAGGAACTGATTGGAACATTACGAGCACATGAAGTGCTGCTACAAGAAGACAAACCAATCAAAAAGGCCAAAGTAATAGCTTTGAAAGTATCTCAAGAAAGTACACCATTACAAACAGATGACGACTCAGAAGAAATCGAACAAGAAGATGTTGATAAAGAGATAGTTCATCTTACAAGAAAGATACAAAGAATGTTGATAAACAGGGATCAAATCAAAAAGGGAATTCCAGATAAAAAGGAATTCAAAACTGAAATAGATAAAAGCAAAATCATTTGCTTTGGCTGCAACAAACAAGGACATTACAAAACCAAATGTCCATCAAACAAAAAAGGACCAAAGAAATTTCCTTTTAAAAAGAAGTCCATGATGGCAACCTGGGATGAATCTGATGAATCAGAAACAGATGAACCTGAAGAAGCCAATCTGTGTCTAATGGCAAATATTGAAGAACCAGAGGTAAATTTTGAACCATGTCTTATATGCAAACAAATGGAAATTGAATTTGATAATTTGTTAAATGATTCAAACTTTCTCATTCAAAAATGTAGTTCTTTTAAAGAAAAATTTCACAAAGAAAAAAGAAGAGAAAGAAAAGATTCAGATCATGAATGATAAACTTAAAGAAATCATTCAAAATCTGAAGGATCCCAACTTTAAAAATATGGAAACAAAAAAACCAGAAAGAAAAGATCAATCTTTACAGACAAAGAACGATCTTTTCATAAGCCAAGATCAATCTTTACAGACAAATGACGATCTTCTCAAGGCTGAAGTTGAAATTCTTAAAAATGATTTGAAAAACTTTATTAAGGCAACTGAAACATTTCAAAAAATCATAGGATCTCAAGTAGGGATTTTTGATAAAGCTGGGCTTGGTTTTAATCAAACTCAAAAAAACAAAAATGTATGAAAACTTCTTTGTTCTAGAAAGAAAGGAAGAAAAATATAAAACCAAATGCTCATATTGTAAGAAACTTGGACATTTGGAATTTGCTTGCTACTTTAAAAAAAAAAAGATGAAAAGATTAAAAGCAAAAAGTTTTTTAAAAGCAAAGATCGTTCTGCAAATAAACCTGAATCAATTTTGGAAAATCTCCAAAACAAAGAACGTTCTTCAGGTTGTTCTCAAAACAAAGAATGTTCTGGAACAAAAGCGGATCATTCTCCTGCAAGTCTGGAAAAAGGAGAACGATCTGAAATTTCATCAAAATCAATTTCAAAACCATTTAAAACTCAAATTTTGAAAACTTCTCCAAGACCAACAACAAAGTGTTCCTATTGTTCCAAGAAAGGCCACTTCGAGTCAACTTGCTATTTTAAAAAAAGATCAAGTTTTAAACAATCTTCTAAAAGAAGATATACTAACAATCAACGACCCAAACAAATATGGGTACCAAAATCATTACTAACTTGTGATGCAGGAACATCATCCAATAATCAAGAAAGAACATTGATACATAGAAAAGGCATGCTCAATACACATGAATGGAAAAGTATGATGCCTCATCTCATTACAAAAATTTGGAGTGTCTTTAACCCTTTGAAACATTAACAAATCAAAGGTACATGTATCATCTTGTTTCACTTCTATGTATGCGCTTATTATCATGTTCAAAATTAAAATGTTGTCTCTTGTGAAAGATGACAAAGAGCATAGTGGCATTTTCTTTGTATTCTGATTTTTTTTTTTTTAAAAAGGGGATATTAATTCTATAATATTCAGGGGGAGTTTTCAGAAAATGTTATTTTTCTTAAAACTGAAGTTTGTTCCTTGTTTTTTTATCCTTTGTATTCCCCAACCTTTTTGTGTTGACAAAGGGGGAGAATTATTTTAGATTTTATGTTTAGATTTTATGTTGGTTCAAAAATCTGAAGCATATTTTGAGGGGGAGCTTTTAAAGCTCTCTATGATTAAAATTAGAATCAAAATTAAAATCTAAATTAACATGTTTGTCATCATAAAAAAGGGGGAGATTGTTGAGACAAAATCTCAATTTAATGTTTTGATGAAAACAAACAAAAGTTAATTAAGAATTATAATTATGATTCTAAGTGTTATGATATTTAACATGTGCATTTGAGTGTGTTAAAACAAGATAGGTATCAAACATCAAAAACCAAAAGATCAATCATGAATCGATCTTTTGTTGCAACAGATCAATCTTTTGTTGCAGCAGATCAATCTTAAGCAGCAGATCCATCTTAAGCAGCAGATCCATCTTAAGCAGCAGATCAATCTTAAGTTATTCAGTCTCCACATATTTGGATCTATTCTGGAAACCTCATTCAACTTCTACTCTCATAAAAGATCAGCAAAAAGATCAATGAAAGTCTTACTCATTCCAGAATTTAAAGAATCAAGACATGCTTCAATAAAGGCATAATACAAAGATCATTCTTCATATAAAACAAGTGCAAGTACAAGGCTACAAGTAGTAAAGTACACTACTGATTTGAACTATTCTAAAGTCTGCACACATGATAGAAAAGCATGTACTCAAGGCTGACATACTAACACGATGCATAGGGAACAAGCTGTTTTCATAACAGACCAAAAGATCAATCTTGGATCGATCTTTTGATGCAGCAGAACAATCTTAAGCTATGACAGATTTTCCAACAGCTCTTTTATGACAGCTGGTCCTTTTCCAACGGCCGTATTAGCTGTCCTAAGCCTTCTTGGAGTCTATAAATGCAGTTGCAAGTTGAAGAACAAAACAAAACAATTAGCACCAAGCAAAAGATCAATCTTTTTGATCATACTCAAGTGTCTCAATCCCTTTTCTTATAGCTTGTTGTTTTGTTTTAATTTCTGTGTTGTAATCATTCACAATAGATGTCTATCCACAGAATATATTTCTCAAACAAGAGTTGAGTAAATATCATATTCTAAATAGCCTCAAAATCACTACTTTGTAACTCAAGGTTGTTTTGTCAAATTTTGAGTAAGTTACAAAATCCTTTCACGTTTGAAAGACAACTTGTTAAAGTCTTTACAAACAGTAAGGTAGAAATCCTTTCTAGGTAGAAGGGTAGGAATTGTGTAAAGATCAAGATTGATCCATGAAAACCAAGAAGGATCTTGGTTTGAACACTTAGTGAAAAATCTCACGGTTGCGAGGACTGGATGTAACTCGGATTGGGTGAACCATGATATATCCTTGTGTGATCTCTCTATCTCTATCTCTATTTATTTTATGCTTTACAATCAGTTTACATTTTGGTAAAATTGATATTGTTGTTTTTAAACTAAAGATTGATCTGCTACAAAGTTAAGATTGATCTTCTGAGTAAAGATTGATCTTCATCACTGCTAAGATCAATCTTAACCTGAGATCTAAATTTTTAAAACAGAATTTTCTTAAAAGAGACAATTATAATTCAAACCCCCTTCCTTATAATTGATATTTCTACTTCACAAATCTCTTTGCCATACATTGTCTTTTGAAGACTTCTTTCAACAAATCCATCATATAGTGCACACCATTTGTCTCTCTAGTTTCCTTCCATGTCTTATCTCAACAACAGACACCCCTAGTAAATAAATGATAAGATTATATGTCATAACTTTATTTAAGTCGGGTGGTGGATTGTAGAACTCATCCCTAATGTGAACGCCTAATAGGTTGACAACATCATCTAAAATAATCATCATTTCACTAAATGACATGTAAAATGACAAAGTCTATAGGTGTCACCTATCCACAAATGCATAAATGAAGTTGTTGTCAATCAACTTCTCACTACCTCGTTATAGTGGGGCTAATCCGGACAAATTCACCACAATCTACCATCAACATGATACCATTATCATGTGAGTGCAGACATATCATATAGACTTCCAAGATACAATGTAAGTTCATGTTCCTATTGTACATGCTCCTCTTATTGTGCAATCTCCTTTTCATGCATATGATCTTCACACCCCTATAATTTTACAACCTCCTCCTCCTCCTCCTCCTCCTATACAACCTCTTATACCAATGTTTTTGATACATACTCCTCTTGTAGAGCAACATACCATCTAGTTGTATTGACTCCCCAATCATAGGTAAAATATTATGATCCTTTCTCATTCTCATCCACTATAAATTGAAGTTTCTCTGAAATATTGTGGGTCGAATCTTTATCAGAGGATGATCTATCAAAGATAATGAAGTATTAATATCACGTGTTTGACATACTATTTTGTCGTCTTGTCCTCTAACACCAACACCCATTGAAAACAAATAAATTTAAATAGTTGAAGAAAAAAATCCAAAAAACTTGGGGTTTGAAGATTTTCCAAAATAAGCTGTGTACCGAGAAATTTGAAAATAATTTTTTTGATTGTTTTGGAAAACTTATTTTCAAGTTTCTCATTACATAATTTGTTATGGAAAACTTAAAAGAAAATCAGAATTATTGATAAACTCTTTTCATGTTTCTCGGAACAAGTTGTGTATCGAGAAAACTCAAAATGTTTTCTAATTGACAATATTGTTTTAGGAAACTTAAAAAAGATTTTGGTAATTTAGTAAATTTTAACACTCACTTATGTTGCGAGAAACTTAAATGAAAATGAATTTTTTTTAATATTTATAAAAGAATAAATATTGAATTTCATCATACATGTGGGAGTAGGAGGATAATAGTAGACGTACGTGGTAAATTTTCGAAAGAAAATTTAGTGGTTCAAAACTCAACTTACATTTATTTTCTGTTGTGTGTATTTGAATCATCACAAATAAGTGTCTCTTAGTCATAAAAGCATAGAGATTTTTAAATTTCTACTTAAAGCGGTACTCTCGTACTCTCTCTATATTTGATTCTTTAAACTTTAATTTTGTACTAAAATTTTGCTTTGCTTAGAAAATCAAAATATAACTAATGGTATTTTTTCTTTTATACCCTTAAAAACCCAAAAATATGTATTAAATAAATTTTATTTTTATTTAATAAATGAAGGGTAGAAAAAACTAAACCAATTTAAATTTATTATTTTTTAATATGTCTGTTAAAGTTTAAAAGAATTAAAATTCAAGGATACAGTAATATAAATCCACTCTTTGATATTTTTTGTGCAATTTTTAAATAGTGGCTCATCCTAGCAACCGCCCATTGAAATTTCATTTCTAAGTCACCAATTAATTTAATAAATAGTACAACCTTATTAAGAAGCTATCTTAGTTGGGATTCAAGCTAAGTCAATTATTACTATTAATTAACACTAGATATATGACCCGTTTGATTATAATTTTAAAAAAGTGCTTTTAATTATATATATATATATATATATTTAAGATTTAATTATAATTTTAATTCCCTAATTTAAAGTCAATAATTTTAATCTCTTATTATAATATTTTAACTAAAAAATTACGATGTGGTATACTTAAATAATGTATCATATGATACGACGATATAGAATGATTAACATCCATGAAATCAGAATAAAACATCGTAAAAACTTAATTTTCAACTTTCAAATTTTTTTATAATTATAATTTAATTAATGAGATATAAGTTATTAATGCATCTAGATGATTCTATAT